>ML661883.1:15946210-16133710 GCA_007570785.1 Antilocapra americana | reverse complement strand
CGACTGAGTGACTGAACTGAACTGTGCGTGTGTGCATGCTAAGTTGCTTCAGTCATATTTGACTCTTTGTTACCCTATGGGCTGCTGCTCACCTGGCTCCTCTGTCCATGGGATTTTCCAGGCCAGAATACTGGAATGGGTTGCCATGCCCTCCTCCAGGGTATCTTTCCAACCTGGGGATTGAACCCACATCTCCTGCAGCTCTTGACTTGCAGGTGGATTCTTTACTGCTGAGGCTTCCCTGGTAGCTCAGAAGGTGAAGAATCTGCCTGCAATGTGGGAGACCTGAGTTCAATCCCTGGTTTGGGAAGATCCCCTGGAGGAGGGAATGGGAACCCATTCCAGTGGCATGGACAGAGGAGCCTGGCAGGCTACAGTCCATGGGGTTGCAAAGAATCAGACATGACTGAGTGACTTTCACTCATTCACACTAAAGCAAATGCAGCAACCTGGACATGTAAGCAAGTCCTGGCAACTCTCACAAATAGGAAGGGACTTGCCAAGTTATTTGAGCTTCCCTGTAGCTCAAACAGTAAAGAATCTGCCTGCAATGCAGGAGACCTGGGTTCAATCTCCGGGTTGGGAAGATCTCCTGGAGAAGGATATGGCAAGCCATTCCAGTATTCCTGCCTGGAGAATCCTGTGGACAGAGGAGCCTGGCAGGCTACAGTCCACATGATCTCAAAGAGTCAGACATGACTGAGTGACTGCCTCTACTACTGCTCTTTACCTCTGAGCCACTGGGGAAGCCCAATGTTCTTATAATATGTGCTAATTCTGCATTTGCATGAACTTAAGAGAGAGCTCCTTAAATATTTGACTCTAGCCACATTTCTTATCTCATCCTACTCTGGGCGCTGAAGTAGTGTTTTGGCAGAGACTCCAAACAGAGACAGATGCACTACACTTGCCTTTACTGCCTACCATTTGGGGTGGGAAGAAATTATGGTGACTTTAATGTTCATGATTGGCGCATACAGCTTCATTCCTTAGCCATGTTTTTGCTGGCATGGGTCTTGCTAACTTCTAGGACAGCAATTTTCCATCTTCAGTGTGGGTAGAAAATCACACAGCATGCTAATTTCAAAGTGCAGATTATCATTCTTTTCCCTAGGGAGTCTTATTCAGTGATCCTCAGAACACACTTGGAAACTCACTACTAGAGTCCTTCTTGCTATCAGCTGCTTGAACCAGATAATCTTTGTTGTAGCGGGCTGTACTGTGCACTGTGCAATGTTTAGCAGCGTCTCTGCCCTCCACTCACTAGATGCCAGTATCACCCTCATTCCCAGTCATAATAATCAAAAATGCTTCTGGGCATCGCCAAAGGTTCCCCAGGAGGATAAAATCACCCCTGTTGAGACCACAACAGTAGAGAGCCTCCACCTAGATACAGAGTTTTGGCCTTTCCAGGTGGTGCAATAGTGAAGAATCCGCTTGCCAGTGCAGGAGACACAGGTTCTATCTCTGGATCGGGAATATCCCCTGGAGTACGAAATGGAAACCCCCAAGTATTCTTGCATGGAGAATTCCTGGACAGAGGGGCCTGGTGGGCTGCAGTCCACGGGGTCACAAAGAGTCAGACAGGACTGAGCACACACGCACCTATGTATATGAGTTCCTGGTACTCTTGTCACACTGAACAGTTAATACTGTCCCCAGTTTCTGTCCTTGAAGTTTGTGAAGTGATAATTTTGCAATCTGAATTGATGATATAATGCAGGAGGGCCTAAACTTTGACTTCCACCTAAGAAGTAGAGTTTTGTAGGTGGTTGACTCCACGGGGTGTTTGGGATCTTCTATCATTGTCATCTAAACCTGGAATATGTCTTTGGGATACCTTCTGGCTGGGTGCCTCCATAATATCTTCAAGCTGCTATACACATGAGGCGGATGCATTCAAGTCAGGGAAACAGCCCTCCAAGGAGCTGGAAATAGGTCCCAAGGTCTCAGTGGGAGCTGTCTGCCAAAGGAGTCAACATTGAAGCTTCTCTTGGCCTCTGTTATGGCAGAACTTGCAAATGTTATTGAAATGCATTTTCTGGAGCCCAGAGGAAGGTGAAAAATGAGTTATTTGTCATAAAAATTGTCAATGGATCAACTCGGCCCTTTTAAAATTAAATCTGTTGCATATACACATCCTGTTGGACACTTGTTTTTTAATCTAATATCAATTCACATGCCATCATAAATTTGGTCCTTTGTGAAAGAACTTTGGAACTGAAAAAGAAGGGAGTGCATTTTGCAGACCGCAGAGGTCTGCTTCTTGGGGAATGGTGGTCAGCATAAACGGGGAGCTGAGGATTTATTTCTTGTTAATTATTTGCTGAAGAATATGTTTTCGTGTTAAAAGGGACTTCAGTGGTGGAAATGGTAGGACTTTCTGTGTGAGCTCAGGAATGACTCCTCCCTCTCTGAATCTCATTTTCCTCACTTGTAATTTGAAGGCGTTTCGCTAGCTAGTAGGTGAGTTGCCTCTCAACAAATGTGTCGGCGAATAGCATGGCTGGAAGCTGGGCTTCCTGACCGCTGGCCGTTTGCTGCCTTCTCTTGGAAGATAATTGTGTCCTCAGTAAATCATCCTCAGAAAAATTTAGTCCACATTCTAAAGGTTTCACAGATTTGTTCTTGCATCTCAGTAATTTAAAGGAGGGTTTCTGGGGACTTCCCAGGTGGTAGGTGGTTTAAACTTGGTCTTCCAATGAAGTGGGTGTGGTTTCGCTACCTGGTTGGGGAGCTAAGATTCCACATGCCTTGAGGCCAAAACAAAACAAAGCATAAAAACAGAAGCAATATAGCAACAAGTTCAATAAAGATTATAAAAATGGTATGCAAAAAAAAAAATCTTTTAAATAAATAAACAAAGGAGGAGTTCTGAGAATAAGAGCAACAGCTTCCTACATGTAACTGATATATTTCCATGAGTCACTCCAGAGATCTTCAGGGCAAATACTTAGATGATATTTTTGGTGCAGGTGGGGCTTCTCTGGTGGCTCAGATGGTAAAGAATCTCCCCGCAGTGCAGGACACCTGAGTTCTATCCATGGGTCAGGAAGATTCCCTGAAGAATGGAATGGCTACCCACTCCAGTATGTTTGCCTAGAGAATTCCACGGACAGAGGAGCCTGGCAGGCTACAGTTGCAAAGAGTCAGAAATGACTGAATGACTAACACTTCAACTTTCTGGGGCGGGTGAAGGCTCCTTTTGTTCAAGACAGCTAAGATTACCTGCCCTCATGGACCTATGGCCTGAGGATTAAGAAACTATTGGACGAAGAAATTATAATTTCCATGAATCCTCTGAGCTAGGAAATGCATTTAGAGAGAGAAAGATAATCTAATTTTCTTAAATTATGATTACTTTTTCTTTATTTTTTTCTTCTCATCCCTGAAAAGTCAGCTAAAGAGAAGAAATTGACATAAGTCTTGGAATCAAATATACTTAAATGCCATACTAGCTATGACTCTTGCTAGCCGTATGATCCTGAACCTCCTTTTTCTTATTTGCAAAATAGGAACACTATTTTTGTTGGAGATGTTGAAAAAGTTAGATTTAATAGAAATACCTGGCACTTCTATATTCTCTGAATCACTGGACAAAAGAAAAGTCAATAGGTAATGGATCACTCACCATTTTAGACAGAAAATAACTTTCAAGCATGGAGAATGTTGGGTCCATGTAATTTGCAAAACCCAGGCAATGTGTCTCTATAATGCCAGATACTTATTAAATTTAGAATTATATGGAGAGCTAATTTTAATGTTTTCATGCAGATGTTTGGCATTGTACAGACATAATCAAAGAACAGTTGGAATATTTGCTTTTATATCCTTAGAGATCCATCATTCTGAATCTTCTAAATTTTCTGGGATAAGTGGAATAATGTTGACAAAAAACATCTGAATCTATTTTCTGTAGCCGAGTTTTGGATCTAGCACAGTTGTTGAAGAGATATGTGAAATATAAAACTTAATTTTACACATTTCCAGAACTCCATTTTTGCCTTTATTCATTGAAAATAGTAATAATTTATTGAATTTCTGCTATATACCAAAGATAGTGGCAACACTCAGGAAAACATAGTCCTTGACCTTATAAGTATAATTGCCTAGGGGATAGACATACTAAATCATCACATAAACAAATAGAAAAGTGCAGCTATGATAACATCTTTAGTGGTGAGAACCATGGTTCTGTGAGTGCACATTTATGAGTTTTCAATGGTTTCTTTGTGGAAACAGAATTGCCATCTAGAGGGAAATAAAAGAAAACTGAGACAAGTAGGAGGGAAAAGGATTCAAGGCATATGGAACAGAGTGTGTGAAGACCCAGGACTATGCGCATTGTTGTTTAGTCACTAATTTGTGTCCAACTCTGCAACCCCATGTACTGTAGCCTGTATATTACTCTGTCCATGGGGTTCTCCAGGTGAGAATACCGGAGTGGGTTGCCATTTCCTCCTCTAGGGGATCTTCCCAACCCAGGGATCAAACCTATATCTCTTGCTTTGGCAGGCAGATTCCTTACTGCTGAGTCACCAGGGAAGCCCATGAGTACAGAAAGTATATAAAACTGAAGAAAGTCTTTGTATATAAGGATATTCAATGAGAGAAAGATGACAGTGAGTTTCAAGAAGTAGTGGTGGCTGGCCAAATCACATATGACCTTCTTAGTTTTAGCAATAACCAAATCATTCCATTACCCTAAAAGAAACAGGGAGACACTGATGAAAATTTTAAGGCAAAGGAGATGATTGGTCAAATATATGCTTGGATGAGTCACTTTGCCTAGTAGAGGAGGAATAGATTTTGGAGGGAGTCAAGAAGAGAATGCAGTGAAACCAGTCAGGATTTTGCTACTGAAGTTATTTGTGGAGGATATTCGTAGCTCAGGAGAGTGTTTTTTTTTTCTTTTTTTTAAAGTTAGAGAATAAAAATACAAATATGGAAGAGACATATGCAGTATAAAATCCACTAGACTCATATGGACTGGCTATGGGCACTAGATAAGTGAGCAGGGGATGTCAATGATAATAATTATGATTTATGCAACTATATCTAAAATGGGTCCTTTGAGAACTTCACTAGTGGCCCAGTGGTAAAGAATCTGCCTTTCAACACAAGGGACATGGTTCAATCCCTGGTCAGGGAAGTAAGGTTCCACATACCATGTGGCAATGAAGCCCGCATACCACAATTAGAGAAATCTGAATTCTGCAATAGTGACCCCCCCATGCCACAACAAAGATGCAGCACAGCCAGAAATAAATTAATTAATAAAAAAAATTTTTAAATAAAGTGGGTCATCTGTTGGCATAGAGACGTGAGATAAGGCTCAAGAGTATAAGAAAACCATGAGTTAAGTCTGGGATAAAATTTTAGCAAGCCTTTTGGATACTGTTGAAAAGATATCCATAAGAATACTGGAAAACAGTCCAAGCCAAACTGAAGGTTTTTCCAGGACACCTACATCAGAGAAAGTGTAGTGCATCTCTTTGTGTCATCTCTCCTGTTTTTTTCTCCCCCTGGACTCACACTTTTTGCTCCCTGTTCCTTGAGACTGTAGGTCTTTGGGGGCATCTGGACAGGGTGGGAGGGTGGTTTACAATGATAGCCAGAAAAATGTTCCACTTGGCTCCAGAAAGGATGCCTCTGATTAAAAATATTTTCCTTTTTGCCATTCAGAACTCAGAATTAAACACACAGTTCCTTGAGTGTGAGAATCAAGTCAAGTAAAAGTGTCACATTGAAAGGAGCAGGTGCAGAAGAGGAAATCTAGAAAAAGTTATGTTTTTTATTCCCTATGTAGGAGATGCCTTTATCTTAATGTGAGAAGAAAAACCAAGCTGAACAGCATTATTTGAAAGTGCTCTTTTTGATCAAAGTTATAAAACCTAAATGTTTAATTACTAGATAAGCTTACTTCCCACTTGTTCACATTCTATTTTTATTTGCCATATTTACTTACATCCATTTTAAGAAAAAACAAAAGTGTGTTTGTGTGATATTCTTCTCACTACAACCATCAGATATTTCCTTCCCTGAAAATATGAACTATTACTTTTACAGGAGAGTAGCTGTTGCATTGGTGCTCAGACAGAGAAAATTTTAAAGATTTGAGGTGCTTTAAAATGCAGATTCTTAGGCGCACGATCCTGGAGATTCCAATTCATTAAATCTTCAGTAAGGTGACTTCTCCAGTGGCCCAGTGGTTAAGAATCCATCAGCCAAGGCAAAGGACAAGGGTGTGATCCCTGGGCAGCTAAGCTGGTGCCCCATGACTACCGAAGCCCATGTGACCAGAGCCCACACTCCACAGCAAGTGAGTAGCCCTGGTATCTGCAACTCAAGAAAACCTACACTCAGCAATGAAAATAAAAAATGAATTAAAAAGTAAAGAAAAAGTCTTCAGGAAGCCCAAGTGATCTGCATATTTAAAAGCTTTCTAGAATATACAAAGTCACACCAGATTTCAAGAGCTATAGATTTGGAGCAGAAATCCATTTAGAGCAGAAATCTATGCTTTTCATTTCACAAGAACACAGTTGAAGGGTTTTCATAATGTTTGCTTTTATATCATCCAACTTTCACATTCTTCTTCATTTCGCTTATTTGCAGAATTCCTACATGCCGAAATTGTCGACCTGTCAGAGCAGCTTCAAAAAGGCAGAAGATCTAACCTATTTTGTGGCTATCAAAGCTGCAGTGTCCTTCTCACAGACTGAAGCATCTTTATCTGTTACACGGTGCTGAAACATCAAAGGAAACAGAAAATAAAACATTTTATTTTAATCTCTAATGATTTTTCCTCTTTCTATTTTACAAGCATCCACAGTACTTTACTTCAAATAATGCTTCGTGTAAACAGTGAGACCATGCTGAAGCAAAGGAGAAATTCTTCTATTACAACGTTTGCATGATCCTTTAAATTGACTTGCTTGCCATCTTTCCCACCCTTCTCTGGGTATTTTTCCCAGGCTCATTGGCTGCAAAACTGAGTTGATGCTCCAGATGTGACTTAAGTTCTGCCAGTTGGGTGCCGTGATTGGCAGTGAAACTGAATTCCAAATAGAAGTATGGAGAAAGGCGACAGGATTTGAGACACCCATTTCACTTGTGCAATGTAGTAGATAGGGCAATGTTTTAGGGAGATAATAATTTGAGAGTTGGTCATTTGTTTCTTGACATGGGACATTTTATTCTGAAGGCAGGCATCATTTCCAATTGTCCAGCCCATATCCAGGCTGGAGCTACCCATCTCCTTGGCAGGTTAGTTCCGCCGTGTTATCCTAGAAGTCAATGCTAGAGTCAGAGCTTTTCCAGTTGCTTAAGGACTTTGGAAAGTATCTTTTAGTACTTTATTCTCTGTACTTAAAGCAGGAAGTGAAAGTCAAAGTGTTAGCCACTCAGTCATGTCCTACGTTTTGTGACCCCATGGACTGTAGCCCACCAGGCTCCTCTGTCCATGAAATTCTCCAGGCAAGAATACTGGAGTCAGTAGCCATGCCCTTCTCCAGGGGATCTTTCCGACCCAGGGATTGAAGCCAGGTCTCCTACACTGCACGCAGATTCTTTACTGTCTGAGCCACCAGGGAAACCAGGAGAGGATAGTAATTAGGTACATACCCTATGGGACCAGAGTATTTGGTTTGAAATCCTGGTTCCGCTAATCAGTAGTGTGTTACTTTGGGCAAATCTCTGAACCCCGGGCTTTTCATCTGTAAAGTAAGGAAATCACATACTGCTAGGACTGTTGTGAGGGCTTGCTTGATCTGACATACACATTACATGCTCAAGTGGAGCCTTGTACACAGGGAGTACTCAGTAAAAATTTTAGTTGCAATCATTATTCATTTTTTTCTGCTTAAAATAGTGTTTCCTGCCTCTGGCAACTGACTGATACTAAGTGCATTCAAGTTTGTCATCAGTTGTGCAACTCTGGATGAGTTATTTCTTTTAGTTATAAGGTTCATGGTATCAAAGATGAACCTGAAATTGATGGCCCACTAACTAGTATTGAACACTTGAAAATGTATTTCTCCAGCATCCCTAATGTATAGAAAATATTAAGAAAATAAAATAGTTAATGCAGTACTCTAAGATCTTTTAAATATCAACTCTCAATTTTCATGAAGTTCACACTGAAGTTATGGTTTATACTTCTGAACCTACAATTAGAAACATAATTCTGAAGTTACACATCTCTATCCTTTATAAAATATTTATTGATTTCTTCTTCACACAAAATTCTTTCATGTAACACTTTGGAGAAAGTGTTCAGAAGAAAAAGGAAGGGACTTGTATGAATTTGCACCCAAAGATTATTCTCAGGGATTAAGAACTAGTATGGAAACAATAGACAAGCAACTGTTTTGAGACATGCCTCTTGCTCAGTCAGTTAACAGCAAATAAAAATGAAAATGAAAAGTTAGCCGACATTAATTATAATGGCTACTACTGGCTATAGGCTATTTGCCAAGCCCTTTCCTCTAACAGGCTTCCCAGGTGGCCAGTGATAAAGAATCTGCCTGCCAATGCAGGAGACACAGGGAACTTGGGTTCAATCCCTGGGTCAGGCAGATTTCTGGAGAAGGAAATGGTAAGCCACTCCAGTATTCTTGCCTGGAGAATCCCATGGACAGAGAAGCCTGGTGGGCTGCAATCTATGGGGTCCCAAAGAGATGGACAAAAATGATCACACACCCATGTCCTCTTAACACAAACAAGATCCCTATGAGGTATTAATAGTACTATTATCTCCACTGTATAGATGATGAAACTGAAACACAGAGAAGTTGAGTGATTTTCATTGCCTCATGGTTATTAGTGACAGAGTCAAGGCTGAACACAAAAAAAATATGTGATACCAAAGTCCATACACCGAATCACTGTATTGTACTGCCTTGCAGGTATCAAAGTTGCCTTGCCAGTCTTTAATCTTTAAATCTAAGATTCTAATATAGACAAACCTATGCTCTTCCCATGTAAGACAGACAGAATACAGACAGCTTGGAGGTTCTTCTGATGAGCCAGGGCTCAGCAGTCACAAATCTCTTTTTAAACACAGCAGAAGCCAATTTCCTTGTTTAATTGTGTGTGAGATGTAGCAGTTTATAAACTGTGACATATTCAGTCATCCATACACAGGTAAAATACTCAAGGTGAAGAGTGAAATTACATCTGTCTTCTCACAAAACTTGTGTCTTCTTAAACGCTTTGCAGACTAATTGCTCCAGTTGCTCTGGAGGCAGAAAGTGCTTGAGTTTCACAGGGTCTTTAGTCTTCCTCTCTTCCTGCTTGCCACACATGAAAACATCCTGACAGCATTGTTAAATGTTGATGCTTATTACCAGGGAAGAACCTATAAGTTTTCATAATTTGGCAAGCGTCTGGGTATGACTAACCTTCAACTTTTAAAAACTAAGAATGTTTTTTCTCATGAAAATGTATACTAATTATTAACAATATTACAAAATAAACATTACCTGAGTATTCAAGGTAAATGTATACACTGGCAAATAGGACTGATTATTATCATTATTATAAAATAATATAATAATATCAATATTGTTGATATTCTAATACCAATAATATAAAATATTATCAATATTGCAAAAACATATACTGATTATTATCAATATTATCAATACTACTAGAACTTTTGGTTACATGTACATAATCTTAATCATTTTTATTTTCTTTCCCACTTAGTGAAGAGCTTAATTTAGTTCAGTTCAGTCATTCAGTAGTGTCCAACTCTTCGTGACCCCATGAATCACAGCACACCAGGCCTCCCTGTTAATCACCAACTCTCGGAGTCTACCCAAACCCATGTCCATCGAGTCGGTGATGCCATCCAGTCATCTCATCCTCTGTCGTCCCCTTCTCCTCCTGCCCCCCAATCCTTCCCAGCATCAGAGTCTTTTCCAATGAGTCAACTCTTCGAATGAGGTGGCCAAAGTATTGGAGTTTCGATTTCAATATCAGTCCTTCCAATGAACACCCAGGACTGATCTCCTTTAAGATGGACTAGTTGGATCTACTTGCAGCTTAATAGGTGCTATGAAAAATATTTTTGGAATTCTCATTTTGGTTTTCAATAGTAAATAAAGTCTCTTTTGGAAAACACACATGCACACAGAACCATCCTATGTTATAAATGGGATATATTTCTAAAAACATTGCGATATGTAAAATTCAAAATAATGCAAAATGAATCTTGATAAAGAGTCATTATTTTCCCTGAATATTTATCTTAATCACTTGGCCTACCCATTTTAAATGACATAAGTGTTCACACTTTTTCAAATTGTGCCAGTAAAGTGTGAAAGTGTTAGGTCCCTCAGTCGTGTCCGACTCTTTGCAATCCCATAACTGTAACCTGCCAAGCTCCTCTATCCATAGGATTTTCTAGGCAAGAATACTGGAGTGGGTTGCCATTTCCTTCTCCATGCTAGTAAAATGAAGATCTATTAATATCTACATTGCTTTATTTTAAAAAATTAAAATCAAATTCATGTAAACAATGCAACCAAAAAAAAAAGAACTGCATTCAACTTTTCAACAGTTTGTGGATGTATATGAGTCTATGTAAAGAAACAAGGCTGCTTATCAACAAACAAATCTATCTGCAATTGGGCCAAGTGATGTTGGCCCAACAGGAAATGATATAAAGTATGCTTCAAAAACAACTTAAAAATGCATGTGCTTTGACAGAAGTCTGTTAGTAATTCAGACAGAACACGTGAGCAAGTTAGGCTTTAATCTTGAGGCTGGTACTGAGTTGGAACTAGTTTGAACAAAGTTTGTTTATTCTATGTATCTAGAGTCAGCGCTGATACATATCCTAGCTTCAAATAGCTTTAAATGTCTATTTTCATTTGGACTGATTTGATAAGCCTATTTGCAGATAACTAGTACCCATATATGAGTTGTTGCATGTGCTCTGCTTGAACCAAGACATGTTTTGAAAAATAGCCTTTTCTGCAATTGTATCTATATTTGTATTTTGGGCAGCTGGGGTTTCCTTCTTCCTTGAGTATTCAAGGTAAATGTATACATTGGCAAATGGGACTCTAATGATTAGCCTATCATCCAAGAGATGAATGTGGGGGCACCAAACAATAGATCAAAAGAAAGTTATACTGATGTGTGTTCCTGGGGAAGGATGGGTCAGGGCACAATGACAGAACCCAGGTTGCAAATTGTTTAGTTCAGGGATGAGAATGAAGAGAAGAGAATGGTAACCAATACCCAGTGAGAACAGGAAAACAATATGAAGGTGGTTAGCTGAGAAAATTTTGGAGAAAGATAACATTTTTGTAGAGATAACCAGGAAAAACTATGAAATTCAGAATGTGGATGTTTAGGGTTGTATTAATCTTAATGAGTACCATAAGCAGTTTTCCAAACAAAACTAACTGTTTTTATTGTTAATAGTTACTTGTCTTTAGTTGAATTGTGTTTCATTTTGTTTTGCCCTCTTCACAGCAATAATACTCAATTGACATTCAGAAAACTCAACATAGGGGCGTTCCCTGGAGGTCCAGTGGTTAAGACTCCACACTTCCATTGCAGGGGACAGGAGTTCCATCCCTGGTCAGGGAACTAAGATCTTGCATGCCACACAGCATGGCCAAAAATATAAATAAGTAAATAAAGGAATAAATGAATAAAAAAAGAAAACTCAATATACCGGTGTCTGTAGTCTAGTCACTTGCAAAAATGGACTCCAATCACTAAATTGGAATAATTATTCTGAGATTTAATTTTCCTATTCAACTGTTATTAAAGTCAGGGTCAATTTCAGAGGCATGTGACCAATGCGTTTGCACAAGAACCCACATTTAGAAGGAAGCCCATCCTTGAGGCTTAATGCTTTGTGGACACCATCTTGAAATTTGTATGAATTTGATCTCTGAATTGGAGTTTTGTGGGTCAAGTTTGATGGGACAGTGCAGCATGAGACAGGGGCTCTCCGGCTCAGCACACATGCCCTCCCACTTCCCTGCCTCTCTGGAACGTGTTCTTAACCACCTGCCCCTCTCCTCTACCCAGCAACCACTGTGGTTGTTCACAAGCCCTCTCCCCATAGTGGGGGTATGGACTGGATACAGGGAGGGTTGGGGAGTACATACTCTGCAGTTTGAGTAGTGAGAAGGGACCCTGAGTGTCTGGGAGGGTCCAGCTCACCCTTGAATATCTCTGGTGCTCAAAAGAGCATATGATTAAATAAAAAATTAAAACCACCATTGACAGAAAGAGAGAACAAGTCCAAAAAATATTAAAAAAAAAAAAAACTTTTATACTGCTTTTGTAATGTGGGGTTCACCATTCAACTTTGGAACTGGGCACCACAGATTTCATCATTAGTTCAAATGAAAGATTCCTCTTACAGGGATTATGTAGTCCAGTGCTATTCAAACATTGTTGAAGAAATAGGACTCAGAACATTATGGGGAGTTCCCAGGTGGTCCAGTGGTTAGGACTCTGTGCTTTCACAGCTAAGCAGCCTGGGTTCAATCTCTGGTTGGGGAAACTAAGGTACTACAAGCCACGTGGAATAGTCACAAAAAAAAGGGGGGGAGGAAAAGAAAACTTTCGGCTTTTTCCTGACCTGTGGGTGAAGGCGAGTTTCCACCAGTTCTGTTACCTTGCTCCTCCTCCTCCTCTGCAAGTGACCAACAATCCTGTCTCTGCAGAACACAATCTGAAAATCCCATTAACTACAGCAAACTCCTCATTTGATAGAAGCAGAAATCTAGGTCCAGAAATCAAGAAACTTCTCCATGATCCCCAAATACCTCCCCTAAGTTTTTGAGAGGAGCTAGCCTGCTTTAATCATATGTAATGATGCCCAAGATGGCTTCCATCATGAATGTATCGATTGTAGCTGACTAAGCTTACCATAGGAATGTCCAGGCCCAGAGCGTAAATCTTTTTCATTCACCTAAATTTCCTTTTCTCACATCTTCTGCTCTTTCACTGTGTACTTTTTATGTGCTAGACATTGAGCTGAGAGCTTTACACAGAAAAGCTCTCTTACCACACTAAGTCTCAGGGTCTCTCTAAGTGGTCAGAATCCATGCTTATTATTTCATACATGAGAACACGAGCCTTTAAAATGCTTAAGTGAAGTTTGCCTGGGTAGGCAGGCATTTGAACTCAGAGCGGGCATTTGAACCCAAGTCTGGCTGCCTCTGGGCTTCCCAGGTGGCACTAGTGATAAAGAACCAACTTGCCAGTGCAGGTAGACGTGAGAGACTAGGGTTCAATCCCTGGGTTGGGAAGATCCCCTGGAGGAGGGCATGGCAACCCACTCCAGTACTCTTGCCTGGAGAATCCCATGGACAGAGGAGCCTGGTGGGCTACAGTCCATGGGGTCCCACAGAGTCAGACACGACTGAAGAGACTTAGCACCCTAGAACCTGGCTGCCTCCCATCTCTTTCTGAAAGGAGGCAAAACCAGTACAAGTCACTCCTGTGTTCCCTAGCACTACCTAGCTCCTTTCAGCCAGCAACCCAGGAGGGATTTCAGGTACCAAACAAACCTCCAGTTTAGAAAGTAGCATTGCTACCATGTGTAAAATAGAGAGCTAGTGGGAAGCTGCTGTATAACAAAGGGAGCCCAGCCCCCTGCTCCTTGATAATCTAGAGGAGTGGAATGGAGGGTAGGAGTGGGAGGGAGGCTCACGAGGGAGGGCATTTATATATTTTTATGACCGATTCAAGTTGTTGTACGACAGAAACCAATACAACACATTAGAGCACTTACCTTCCAATTAATATATTTATATATCATATATATATATGTGATATATATGTTATATATGTTATATATCACATATATATATGTGATATATATGTTATATATCATATATATATATATACATATATATATGTGTGTGTATAATTGATTCATTTTGCTGTACACCTGAAACTATCACAATCACCTGGGCTTCCCAGGTGGTGCTAGTGGTAAAGAACCCACCTGCCAGCGTAGGTAGATATAAGAGACGCAGGTTTGATCCCTGGGTCAAAGAGATCCTCTGGAGGGTTTGGCAACCCACTCCAATTGTAAGTCAACTATACTCGAATAAAAAATTTTAAAGAGAAAAAAGGACTCATTCACTGCAGGAGGCTGTCGGTGGTCCATGGGATTCCCAAGGTTAGGAAGGAGATGGCTATCAATGGGATCTCAGATAGAGTTGCCTACAGGGAGTATCTAAGGAGTATGTTGTCGGGGAAAACAAAAGCATAATTTTTAATTACTGTGCTAGCTTCTGAGGCTGCCGCCCCAGCTGGAGTTTAAGAGTTGCCAGAGCCTGCTGCTGCCGGGAGCTGTTTTCCAGCTGCCACTCTTGGAAAATTGACAAATTTTACCCATGAGTGGCAACTCTGTTGCAGCTTCTTATTTTGATCAATCTTAACACTTAAGGAATTTGCTACAATGAACGGGCCGGAACCACTGGATTCTGGGTGCTGAGTTTGTTTATAGCACTAAAGAACAGGGGAAGTTTACATTTGTCATCTGTTTTATCAAGATTGCTCTTTTTAATTTCTCAAATGATTGAAATACTTTCTTTCACAGTCTCTAATCTCAATCTTCAAATATCACCTGCTTAAAAAAGAATCAGTTAAGATTTGGAAATTTCACTAGCCAAATTCTAAAGTATTTTACGGAGCGATTATGCTTGACTTCTGTGTTTGATTAAGTAAGTACTCATTTTGGGTGGCTTTATTATTTTTGGATAGTCTCTCAACTTAATCAACACTGGAAATTCCCTTCCCAGACACACAAAGAATGGGGTTCTCATGCTAAAGTTTGAAATGATTATATTGCAAGTTAAATACTATTTAAAATATAATACATGCACTGGGAATATTCAATGTGTGTGGAAGATACTTTCTTGATTCTAAAATTTATTTCAGATTTCCAGGAAACTATATCTGCTCTGTCCTTAAAACCTTCAATAAAGGGCAATATAAAACAAAATAATATATCTTTCATTGTACATATTCATGTATTTGTTCTACAATATTCATTAATTATCTGTCATTTTTCAAGCTTTGCAATAAGAGCTGAGGGTTGAGGGATGAACTGGCTACATTCACTCCCACCTAAGATATTGATATCAAGCTTTTTAATGTTATGACTGAAACAGGCATTGGTTACAGCAAAGGTAGAAAAGAAAGAGTGGTTGGTACTATGTGCCACGTGCTTAGCCACGTCTGACTCTTTGTGATCCATTAGACTATAGCCTGCCAGGCTCCTCTGTCCTTGGAATTTTCCAGGCAAGAATACTGCAGTGGGTTGCCATTGCCTCCTCCAGGGGATCTTTCTGACTCAGTGATCAAACCCACATCTTCTGTGTCTCCTGCATTGCAGGTAGATTCTTCACCTGCTGAGCTATCGGGGAAGCCCCAAATAGTTGCTCAGTAGTGTCTGACTCTTTGTGACCCCATGGACTGTAGCCCGTCAGGCTCCTATGTCCGTGGAATTCTTCAGGCAAGAATACTGGAGTGGGTAGACGTTCCCTTCTCCAGAGGATCTTCACGACCCAGGGATCAAACCCAGGTCTCCTGCATTGCAGGCAGATTCTTTACTGTCTGAGCCACCAGGGAAGCCCCGGTACTACTTAGAGTTGGGAAAATCTGGGGCAGAAACAGAGTTCAAGAAAACTTCATAGAGTGGAAAAGTACAGAGCAAAGAAAAACAGTAGGCAGAATTCAATTAATTTACATGTCATATTTTATTAGCCACTACTTTAATTTATATGATCCTATTTGGCTTGTACTGCACCAAGAGTTATACAACAAGGGGATTATGTCCATTTTACCAGTGAAATTATTAGGGCAGAAGATGGAATAGAAAGTGAGAGGCAGAAGAGTGACCCAATCTCCAGTGGTTTTTTTTGTTTGTTTGTATTTTCAATTCTAGTCCCTGTCTCTTTCTTTTATACAAGAGTGGCCTTGTCAAGTGAAGGGAGTGCACCAGCCTGATAATCTTAAAGACTTTTTTATGTTTTTGATGTGGACCATTTTTTTAAGTCTTTATTGAATTTGTTATAATATTGTTTCTGTTTTATGCTTTTGTTTCTTCGGCCACTAGGTATCTCAACTCCCTGACCAGGAATCGAACCCATACCTCCTGCATTGGAAGGCAAAATCTTAACCACTGTACCACCAGGGAAGTCCCCCCACTCTAACCCTTGGGATACTCTTAGTTGTTATCATCTGCAGTACCCAGTGCATGGTCTATCTTAGTGACTCAATGACACCCCAACGAATAGAGTAGCTCATTAAAACCACAACATGGGGACTTCCCTGATGGTCCAGTAGTTAAGATTTCACTTTTAACACAGAGGGTACAAGTTCAATCCCTGGTCAGAGAGCTAAAATCCTACATGCCTTGCAGCCAAAAAAGCCAAAACATAAAACAGAAGCACTAGTGTAACAAATTCAGCAAAGACTTTAAAAAATGGTCTACATCAAAAAAAAAATCTTAAAAAAAAATAAAACTACAACAGAAGCACAACTCTGGTATCAAAAATAATGAAGCCCCTGAAATCAGGACACCAAATTCAAACAACTTGCACAGTCACTAACTAGCAAGATGACCAGAAGTCAACTGCTTGGCCCATGAATAAGTTCTGTACAATCAGTCATAGCCATGTCACCAAATTACTGCAGGGGAGTGTTTCTACTGTAGAAAAAAGAAACATTTAACTTTAGTTGAATCTAAATTTTGATTCCTTCCTGGACTTGTGTCCCAGTCTTCCTCTATCATTCCTCTCATCCATGTCAATCACTCCCACTGACCTCTAAATCCATCAGCTACAAAAAAGTTGTAAGCAGTGGAGTGACATGGTGAAACTGCTTTTAAATTCACCCATCATCTTCATATCACATTTCCTTTAGAGCCAATCCCATTTCAAATTTTTTTTACAGACAATGTTTGACTGACAAACTCTTACTTGTATGTCTTTTTCCATTCCAGTTCCACCTGTTGAAGGGAAGAGATTCAAAATCTCACTGCAGAGGATTTGGAGACAGGGAAATGTGAACAACTGAGGCCACTTTTGTAATCAATCTACCCTCAGAAAAAAGGGGGGCAGAAATGAAGAATCTCCCTTCAGAGCCACAGTAAAATGATGCCCCGAGTAAAGTCAGCAGTGATTTGTTGTGATTTATTTTTCCTTAGTGGATCTATTTCTGATCATTCTATCTACACTGAAACTATTGTTCTGAACATGGGAATTCCTCTAACATTCAAGTCTGGCAGGGTCATCAGAAACCGAAAGAGCAAGGATCCACTGGGCAGGGCAACTCATAGGGTGCAGTCAGATCTCACCAAGCTGGCAGTCAGAAAACAGGGCCATCGAGTTATAGGAGGGAGTGGGTGGCTTTGTACAAGTCAGGAGGAGCAGGGAGGGAGAACTTAATGACCTCAGTGGCCAAGCAGGCCAGGCTCTCTCCACTGCTATGACTAATGATTTGATAAATGAAAAAATGTACTTTGGCTGACAAGTCACTACATCACTATTGTATGTTTTGCTTTAAACCATGAGAGCCAGAGAGGAGGTTCCTTAAGCTGTTTGCAAATGGAAACTAATAATTTATGTTCTCACACATGGACTTGCAAGCAGGGACCAAATCACTGTTTTCCATATTGTAAACAGCCCACTCAAGTGGTCCAGCAGGCGTTCCCAGCATAGTATGTGTCTGCCTCTAGCCTCTCCCATGTATATTTCTGCTATGGTGATTTTGGATCATTTATATCGTGGAAAGAGACAGAAAATAATTAAATGTGACCTTTTATTATGGCCGTCTTCCTAAGATTCTACATCAGATTTGAAAGCAAAAACATGTTATTTGAATGAAGTGATTTAGTGAAAGATTAAAATGTATAAAAGGTATCTTTTATGATGCTAGAACACTGTGGCATAGACTTTACAACTGTGGGTGTTTAAAATGTTGACAGTCAAGATGCATGTTTTCATAAGATGAACACTCTGGAGACATATATCTCTAGGTATTTTAACATTTTTCTTTTCCTCACTCATCCTCCAGGAAAAGTAGGTTTCAAATCTCTCACTCATTCTTTAACCATAGCACATGAGTCCGTTACATATGTGAGTGGATCAGAGTCCAAATTATTCTGGCAGTATCTTGGCCCTAGATTAACAATTATGGCTTCTTAATGGCACTTTAAGTCTACTTATAATGCTTGAATGTCAAATGCAATTTCATTATCTGAATCAGTGATATACAGATATAGATTTCCTAACTCCAAATCTCTTTTAACAATATTGATATAATGAATTCATGAATGATTTAATTCCCATCACAAATTTTACACATGGTAACTAAACAGAGATATAAATCTTTTGCTGGAAGTTGTCATGTAGGATGTGAAATGTTTAGACTCACTGGCTTTGTTTTGCTTTCTTTCAACAAGTAGGACTAGTATTTTGATAAATGACCAAAATTCAGAATATCACTGTAGTCTAAAGGAGAATTTCCTGCTGGAAAGTTTGCTCAAAAGAATTTATGACAAGATGTAACCATTACAAGGGATTTGGGGACAGATTTGCTTACTCATGCACTTAAAAAAAAATATTCTTGTAGGACACTTTGCTAGTTCCCTCTGAATGAAGAGCTTAGATTGTAGTGGCCACTTGCTGGATTTTATCAAAAGAATGTTTAAAGAACACATATCAGATTGTGAGGCATTAAAAATAGGAAGAAAATCCAGTTTTGGCAAACACTTGGGGGAAACGGCTTCTCTCAAATAACTGCTATAGAAGTACGAATTAGTACAATCTCTCTGGAGGGCAATTTGACAATAGGTATGTGGAGCTATAAAAATGTGCATTCCCCTCCATCCGCTAATTCTACTCCCAATAATTTAACTCGAATCATGATTGGACAAGTATTTAAGCAAAGATATGTATAAAAGGATGCTATATTCAGCATCTTCCAGTTAAAATTAGAAGCAATCTCCTTTAATTAGAGATTGGTCAAATATTAGTAAATTATGGTAATTCAGAAAAATAAAGGGAAGCAATGTCACCATTAAAGTAATGATGGAAACCTGAATGAAATGATGCTTAAAATGGTCTCAAATATTGTTGCTTGAAAAAGCAAGTTGGCAGGGCGTCTCTAATTCCATTCTGGTAACTATAGACGTGGGGCTTCCCCAATGGCTCGTTGGTAAAGAAACAGCCTGCAATGCAGGAGACACCAGACATGCTCCTTGGATCATGGGTTGGGAAGATCCCCTTGGAGGAGGAAATGGCAACCTACTCCAATTTCCTTGCCTGAAAATTCCCATGGACAGAGGTGCCTGGTGGGCTGCAGTCCAAAGGGTCACAAAGAGTCAGACACAACTGAGCACAGCACAAATAAAAAATTGTAGAAGTAACTTTTTGTGCAGCCATGTGTGCTCATTTACATATACATAAACATTCATGTGGATTTAAATACATATGCACATTGAGTCAGTAGCAAAGGAAACAATATAAATAGCAGTTATAGACCACCAGTAGGTTGATGACAATAAGGATCCTTGCTGCTTTTTATTTTTGAATTTTCCTTTTAAATGCCTCAACTTGGATTACTGTATAAAAATAAAACATGAACAGAACGCAGACTAGTTCAGTTGCGTGTATGTCCTTAAAGCAGAAACTAAAGCTGCTGCCTGGACATAATTCATTGCCTAGACTAGCCTGGCTGCTAAAGACCTCTTGAGACAGTTTAAACAGCTTACCTTGAGGAAGTTAGGTAGCTAACACAGTATCAGATGATTTATCTGAAGTTATTCTTATAGAGAATCTCTCAATAACATATTTCCTTCCAAGCTTTCTTTTATCCAGAACACTTCAACCACTTTTTTTTTTCTGTCCTAGTGATCCATTTGTGCTTGTCTATTAGGAAACAGACAAGGATCCTCCATCAGCATCAATCAGGGCATAGCACTGCTCAATACACACAGTATTTTAGTTCACAGCGATCCACATTCTCTATTTTCTCTTCTTATAAAACCTCTTCCATCCTCACAGTTACTGCCTGTGACCAAAAAGGAGAAGAATATTTAGACTTCCAAAATGCAGCAAGAATTTGGATAGGTTCCCTAGACAGCTTATTCATATTTTTTTTCTTCCTGGTTTCTGGCTGAGACATGTGATGCTGGAACATTATAAATCCACATCTCAGTCTTTTAAAGTTGAGGAAGCACCTCCGTAAAGAAGCAAAAGCTCCTGATTGGGATGACTTTTGAAACCTATCCAGCTATGAATAATCTTTGAAAAAAGCAGTCTGGGTGTTAAAGGGACTGGTATGCGGGTATCTGCTTTTTCATGTCACTGAAAACGGTTTAGAAAAGCAGAAATGTTTCGATGTCAAAGTACTTTTTGCTTATTAACTTCTCACAGTTAAATATAAAAGCTATCTGATTTCTTATCATAGCCCCAAATTGACAATTATGGAAGGAAGTAGCTAGTGGGACCCGAATCATTTAAGTGGTCACAACAAAGCACTTTAATAACTTTGTGAAGAAATTTCTTTTATCTTAAAAAACTGATATATAATTTGCTCACTACAAAGTCCATCCTTTAAATTGTATAACTTAAAAAAGTGTTTTTCAGTCTATTCTTAGAGTAGCGAACCTATCATCACTACCTAATCAGAACCATTCATCACCCCCATGAAGAAGTATCATCCCCTTTATCAGTCACTCTGCATCCCACCTTCCTCCTGGCTCCAGGGACCACTAATCTATTTTCGGCCTCCATGGTTTTAGCTGTTTTATTGTGAAAAAATTATCAACATGTTCATTTTAGAGATAATGAAACTGAAGTCCAGAGACTAATAAGCTGTCTAGGTTATTCTATTTGTATGCTGTATGATCAGAATGTGACCTTGAGTCTTCTCACTCTTGATATAAAAGGAGGATATGTAAAACAATTGTTGAAATTTGGTTTTTGTTGTTACTGTTTAGTCCCTAAGTCGAGTCTGACTCTTTTTGAGACCCCATGGACTGTAGCCCACCAGGCTTCTCTGTCCATGAGATTCTCCAGGCAAGAATACTGAGTGGGTCTCCATTTCCCTTTCCAGGGGATCTTCCTGACCCAGGGATCAAACCCATGTCTCCTGCATTGGCAGACGAATTCTTTACCACTGAGCCACCCAGGAAACACTTGCTGAAATTAGAACCATTAATAACTCTCTTCTTTGACCAAGGTCTGCACAAATTAGCACATATGTAAAGCAGATGGGACAGTAGAAGATTGCCTTTATTACTGACAAAGATGACTTGGGAGGAAGTGCTAATATTTGGGGGGAAATGGACTCATCAATACTGAGTCTGGAAATATGGCAGGCACCCTCATCCAAGTACAGAACATCCTTGAAGACCACTCTTCCAGAGAGCAAACAGGGAACAACCAATAACCCCTATTCTTTGTAGACAGGCTACTGCCAAGGGAGAGAAAAAGGATGAGATAAGTTGAGTATGCCTACTTTATTTTTCTTAAACTTACTAGGAATGAAGTCTCTCCTTTTCTCCCAAGGAGCAGTAGGTAAGAGGGTAGGAGAGAGACCAAGAATGTTACACTAGTGGAGCTTTCTCCACATGGAAGGAAACAGAAGTGTGGAAGAATCGTTCCCACTCAATAGTTTGAGATTGTGTGGTCTCATAACTTCAAGAACCAAACAGCATGTGTTCTGTTTAGCTCTCATAAATTTTATAGATTCCTGGAAAAAGATAAATGAGATGTGACAAACCAGGAGAGCTGGGTCTTCTCCAACATTTCTCCTCCTATCCATGTCATCATTTGCTGTCACTTTCTGCCCCAGATTAAGTATATATAATTCCAATTCAGAGGAAGCAAACAATATTCAAAAAAGGAAGGAGAACTTTAGAAGAGATTTCCAGGTAGGAAAGGCAGTTGAGGAGCACCTGCCTGATATCCCCTTCAGGTAGAAAGAATCCACAGGCTGGAAGAGGAGCAGATTCTCCTTCAGAGATGGAGTCTGATGAGAGGGAGCCTAGCAGGTGTGTCCTGGGACTCTGGAACGTGAACAAGGGTCAGTGGAAGAAGGTGGCCCAGTGGAAGAAGGTCTACCCCAAAACACCTTCAGAACCTACAACCCACAGGTGCAATAGAGCAGATTCAGAAGTGCTGGTTTGCCAGAGCTTAGTACAAGTTCATTGATAGGAAGGCCAGGGTCACGGGTCCTAAACGTCACATGGTCAGGAGAAGCCAGGTCTCCCAGAGCTGGTATGGGGAGTACTGCTGGCTGGTGTCATAATGGAAAAGCCTGAGGAGAATGAGCAAGGTTCAAAAATGAAATAATCTCTCAACACATCCCGGCCATGACATGAAGCAGACAAGAGTGGAAACTGAATCCCATGGTCAGTATACCAGTGTGTCACCAGTCATGAAGTGATGACACCTTGCTTGCCTGAGAGGGTTCGTTCTTCCATCTTCTGCCCCATTCTTGAGAATTTAACTTTGGGGTCAAACAAAGAAAAGGCATGTCTAAGATGGAAAGCTTTGAACAGGACTGAACCTGAGATTAGCAATCCTGAATTTACACAAAAACGTCTTGAGTTGAACAAAGAATTCCCCCTCAGAAGGACTTTATTAGTTATTCTGTTAAGGGTCAGAAATGGGGCCTCATGAACTAAGTTTTGGAAAAAAAATTCTTTTTGCATATTCTTTTTGTGATTTATTTTAATTGTGAGTCAGTATTGTTGTTGTTGTTTAGTTGCTAAGTTGTGTCCAAATCTTGTCATCTCCATGGACACTAGGCTTCGCTGACCTTCACTGTCTCCCTGAATTTGTTCAGACTCAGGTTCATTGAGTCACTGATGCCATCCAACCATCTCATCCTCTGTAACCCCCTTCTCCTCTTGCCCTCAATCTTTCCCAGCATCAGAGTCTTTTAGAATGAGTCAGCCCTTCGCATCAGGTAGCCAAAGTACTGGATCTTTAGTTTCAGCATCAGTCTTTCCAATGAATATGCAGGGTTGATTTCCTTTAGGATTGACTGGTTTGATCTGGCTGTCCAAGGGACTCTCAAGAGTCTACTTCAACACCACAGTTCAAAAGCATCAATTCTTTGGCGCTCAGTGTAACCTTATCCATAATGTCACTGTGCTATTTTGTCATGCTTCTCTTCTAACCACTTTCCACTTCTACTACGTCTTGGGGGCAGATTGAATAGAAACATTTTAATCTAGCAAATGCACTATAATTAACAGAAGATCAGATTTCTACAGACCTGATTCTAAAGTGTTCCAAAGAAGATCATTCTAAGTGCTTTCACAGGAGGATAATCATTCTCAGTGGTTCTTTGGATTTCAACCAAGACCCTCAAATGAGATAAATCCAAAATTACAACTCTTGACAGCAGTAGCTGAGAAGTGCATGTTTAGAGGATGTAATCTCCATGACAACCTTGTTCTCAGAGAGAGTGCTTTTTAGATTACGTCAATGATACAAATTTCCTTGAGAGATGATGTAATGGATTTTAATGCTCATTTTCTATTTCTTTGAGTAGATGATGATGTAAAAGGTTGAACCAAAAAATAACAACCAGTCTTACATATACCAGTCCTCTGCTACATTGGTAAATTACAGCTGTGGTCTCCACCAGGTAATTAAAAGGTGTTTATGAATAACAATCAGCATTTGGAGTTATCTAGATTTTCCACAATACATGATCCATGAATCTAAGAATCAGAGCTCTAAAAGAGACTTAAAAGTTTTATAGTTCTTTCTCCTGACCCTAGTCTACAGATAATGAATACAATCTTCAGAAAAGCACTGCTATTTGATTAAGTGGACTATATTTGCTTGTGGCAGAAGCTAGGTCTGATAAAAGTGGTTCTTGAGCTTCTTATAAACTCACAAGTAATATATTCCTCTCTTGATGCAATTCCACAGAAAACAAAATCTATGAAGATGTGTTGTTCATGCCTACAAAGTTGTGTATGAGTTTTTGCAACCCTATGGACTCTAGTCTTTCAGGCTCCTCTGTCCATGGGATTCTGCAGGCAAGAATACTGGAATGGGTTGCCATGCCCTCCTCCAAGGGATCTTCTTGACCCAGGGATGGAACTCATGTCTCTTAGGTCTCTTGCATTGGCAGGCAGGTTCTTTACTGATAGTGCTACACGAGAAGCCCATGAAGATATGTTATTAATCTAGAACCATAGCTTTTCAGAGCCTGGCTTCTGAGATTCAACTGCTTGGTTTCAAAATGTGATGCTTTCACTCATTAGCAGGTGAGTGGATAAGTAACTTAACCTCTGTAACCAAGCTTCCTCATTTGTATGATAATGAAAAAACTTAACAGAGTCTACTTCATAGAGCTTTTGTTAGAGTTAAATGATTTAATCCATATAAAGGATTTAGAACACAGGGCTACATAATAAAACTCGATAATGTTATTTCTTCAAGTGTAAATACATGGGCATATACTCAAGGAAGAATCATACAGTGATATGAGCCCAGTGGAAAGTTGTGTATGGGAGTCATTTTTGTATTTGCAAACATTTTTGTATTTATGTTTGCAATCTATTTCTTCTTGTTGTTCAGTGGCTAAGTCATGCCCAACTCTTGGCAACTCCATGTACCCCATGTCAGCATGCCAGGCTCCTCTGACCTCCACTATCTCCCAGAGTTTGCTCAAACTCATGTGCATTGAGTCTGTGATGCCATCCAACCATCTCATCATTTGTCAGATCTGATTGTACATAAATATAACATCACTGGGATTGGATAGGGATGTAATATGGGTAAGATAGAGTAAGAAGCCCTGATGATCCAGCCCCTGGGCTTTGCATATCTCCCCTTGTTCTCTGGGCTAATTTTTCTTCCTTTCTTATGATGTCTAAGAAATCAGATTGGCCAAAATGTTCATTCAGGTGTTTCTGTAATATCTTATGGAAAAACCCGAGTGGAACTTTTGGCTAACTCAATACTTGGGAAAAGTTTTAAAGGAAAAGAGAAAATTAAAAGCAGCTGATGGAACTCTTCTGACTCCTTTACTGCATTCTCTGAAATGTAGAAAGAGTGACCTAAATTCAAACACAGAACAACCCGTGAATGTCTTGGAGCTCCAGACGCACACTGTTTTCCCCAATTAGCCCTGTTTCCCTACCCTGAGTTTCTCCGCCGGGGAATTCCTATTTGCAAACCTCAGTGCATCTTCATTCTGAACGAATCCTGGGAACTCAGACACATCACACTCCACATCTGGGAAAATGGGAAATCCTTCTGTTTGCCTCCCCGGAGTTATCTGGGGATGAGAAACATCTGTTATCATCCTTTCCGTAACAGGGTATTTGATGAGTTTATTTTTTCTGCTCTGCTTTGAATTTTCTTAGCTCAGCAAAATATTTTCTGTAAGGAAGTCATTGAAAATAAAGTATGATAAACTAAATGAACTTGAGGTGTTATCAATCATAAAAATATTATAAAAGATCCCAGATATAATCATCTCCCATGATTAAAAAAAATTATAGTTAAATTATTCAAAAGATGGTGCTTTTGGCTCTTTGCACAACAGTGCCCAGAAAGCAAGCTGTCTGTGTTAGTGGTTTACACACAACTGGAAAAAATAAAAAATGCTGTGAAACAGGTGCAAGGGTGTTAGAGTCACTGAAGCACCGAAACTGTCTTAAGTCCCATAAAAGAGTAGCATTTGGCAGGTCTCTATATAAATGAGGCTAGGTTTGCCAAAAAAGTAGAATTACACTACTGGTAAGTGAAAGAAAAGCATATCCTATCAGAATTTCCCTGCATTCCATCCAAAACTTCTATGAAGCCTTAGTAATGGGCTGATTCATCACATATAAATTCCATTCCAAAAAATAAAAAGGAATCATAACTTTCCCACTATGGCTCTGTAGAAAAGCAAAGAGTAATATTGAAAATGTGTTTGCTAATTTCTTGCTCCGAAAGAAATGGGTCATTTTGCTAGGCAATTATTTTCCTCTTCACCTCCACCTAAAGTCTTATAATACAGGGAGTATATGAAGTGACTGAAAACTATAAAATATTTTTTCTTTTAAATTAAATGGCTTTGGTTATGGTATATAGATGAATATAGATAAGCTTATTCATGGTGTGTACGTGTGTGCATGTGTGTGTGTGCCTGCTCAGTCGCTCAGTCATGCCCAACTCTTTGCGACCCCATGGTCTGTAGCCCACCAGGCTCCTTTGTCCATGGGATTTCCAGGCAAGAATGCTGGAGTGGGTTGCCATGTCCTCCTCCAAGGGATTTTCCTGACTCAGGGGGTCACAGGGTTACCAATGATTATTCATCTGAATTTCAAATTTCAAAGTAATTCACCTTACCCATTTAACTGCTAAGTGGCTTACACTAAGTTTGTGACTAAAAATCAGATGGATGACTTTAATCAGAGTTTTTAACTACATGGAATTCATAGATCATAAGATCTAGAAAATTTTTTTTCCTTCTGAGTGTGGGGTGACAACAGGATGGGAAATAGGTCTCTGGACAAAGTACTGGAAACATTTTTTTTTTTAACTACTAAAGATCTGTTTACAGTCTACAGTGTCCTTTTTGGATTCCATGTTAGCTAAGTAAAATGACAACCGTCCACTGTTTATAAATGAGAGATTCCTGTGGTTGTGGATCTTCCACTCTGGGGAGTAAACTTAACTCACAGAGGCACTTCCCACCTCCAAGTCCCCACTCAACTTTCTTGCCCATAAGCCTTTATAATGACTCCACTCCAGTGCAGGAATGGTCTAGAAGTATTGCTTAAGAGTGTGAACTGATGTGTGCAGGAACTTATTTGCTTAGCTGGGGCCCGGAAATAAAAGTGGTTAGTGAAACTTATTAAGCATAGATTGGACTGAGCTGGTGCCTCGAGAAAAACAAGCCATAATACTATGTGTCATTTCATTTTCAGGGTAAAGAGTCCAGAATACAGAAAAGATAAGGGAGAGGTTCTACCTTAGGACCAACAATGTAAGTATGTATTTTAGTTTTTATCTTTTGGGCTGCAATGGGTCTTTGGTGCTGTGTGCGGGCTTTCTCTAGTTGTGGCATGTCGGAGCTACTCTTTGTTTTGGTGCCCAGGATTTTCCTTTCAGTGGCTTCTCTTGTTGTGAAGCACAGACTCTAGAGTGAGGACTCAGTAGCTGTGGCACGTGGGCTTAGTTGCTCTGGCATGTGGGATCTTCCCAGACCAGGAATTGAAATCATGTCCCCTGTATTGATGTGAATTCTTACCTCTGGACCACCAGGAAGCCTTAAGCTTCTGACTATTGACTGATGCAAAACAATCCCCTCAGTTGAATGGGTCAGTAAGGCAAACAACCAGCGAGGAAATTCATAGATCATTTCTGAGACAACTGTTGATATCCCCCTGACATCTATTGATCTGCCCAAGGAAGTGATCGTTAAGTTGATCAAATATTGTGAGTCCCTCAAGAAAGGGAAGAGAGGGATGGGGGGATTGAGGGAAGGCAGTGGTTCCATCTTTGTTCAGTACAAAGACAAAGGACCTGGGAGACGTTTTGGTCCTGCCTCTGATCTCTTCATTTCTCCACTATTGTTCCTTATATAAATGGAATTGGGAAGAGGAGTGAAAATAGACACATTGCAGTATATGTCATGCATATCTACCTTTGTTCTCTGTTTTGGCTGGGGTCAAAATGACTGCTATAAGCAAAGATTTTCTGTATGCATCATTTTACACAAATAATTCAGGTTTTGACATTCAAACCCAAAATACAGTATTATTGCCATCAGCCAAGCATTGTGAAGATAAATGTCTGCAAAACAGTTTCTAGGAGAGACTAGAATCTTCTGAAATATTAGTAAATTCATCATTAAAAATATTCTGTGGTCTAATCAGTTTGGAATCACAGGTTAAACAAGTTAATTAGATTTATTTTCTGTAGTAATTCTCAGCCTTTAATGTATTATTTAGTTATTCTAACTCTAGATTAGAGGAGAAGGGGATGACAGAGGATGAGATGGCTGATGGGATCACTGCCTCTATGGACATGGGTTTGGGTAGACTCCGGGAGTTGGTGATAGACAAGGAGGACTGGTGTGCTGTGATTCATGGGGTCGCAGAGAGTTGGACATGACTGAGCAACTGAACTGAACTCTAGATAGTATTATCAGACAGAGAAGGAGATAGGAGAGAAAAATGATATGTAAATTGCTTTAGGGAGGCAATCAACCTTATCTGCTACAACATAACTGCATGCGTTATGGCCTTCCCTGTGGCCAGGGAAAACGGATAAATGATACTGCAGTTAAGCATTAGTTACCTATGTTTTTAAGTATTTTTTAAAGATTTTTTTTAATGTGGACCATTGTTAAAGTCTTTATTGAATTAGTTACAATACTGCAACAAAAATCCAGTAAGTTTGGTTTTTTGGCCATGAGGCATGTGGGACCTTAGCTTCCAAACCAGGGGTTGAACTGGCATGCCCTGCCCTGGAAGGTGAAATCTTAATCACTGGATGACCAGGAAAGTCCCTAAGCAATCAGTTATCTTTTAAACAATGAGCACTAGTCCCACAGGTACATAGTTTGAGAAATGGGGACATAGAGCACATCTTTTGTGTAAAATCTGTGGATAATTATTGTGCAAGTTTGTGCAAATTATTTAATTTCCCAGAGCCTGGATTTTCTCATTCACAAAAGGGAGCTAATACATAGCTCTTGAAAGTGAAATTTAGTTGCTCAGTCATGTGTGACTCTTTGCAAACCCATTGACTATAGCCCGCCAGGCTCCTCTGTCCATGGATTTCTCCAGTGAAGAATGATGGAGTAGGTTCCCATTTGCTCCTTCAGAAGATCTTCCCGACCTAGGGACTGAACCCAGGTCTCCCGCAGTGCAGGCAGATTGTTTACCATCTGAGCCACCCAGGAAATCTGCCCAGCACAGATGGTTTCCCAAGAGAACAGTTAGTGTCCAACAGCTATTGCCCTTCTGTCATTTATTCCATTTATCCACTCAACTAGGCAGCCAACGCTTTTCTTTTGTGGCGTCTACTATGAATCAGGCACTAAGGATATAGACAGGATTTCATTCCCTGACTGAACTTACTGTCCAGCAGTGAAAATAGACAATTTAAATAAACAATAGTGGTCTCATGTGACAACAGATTTGATTGAAAATATTCAGGGTACTAATCGTCAGCCTTGGGATCTAAGGAAGGTGGTAGAGACCTCGTACAACTACTCTTTTTCTGATCCACAGTGAAGGAACCAGCATAAAAATCACACCCACAGAGAAATAAGAAGTGAGAGATTGGAGAGCAGAAAAGAATGAAAAGGAGCTGTGCCTTCAAACTGAATTTCTTACTTGGCCTCTGTAGGAACTCAAAAAGGTGGTAAAGCTGAGTAAGCCACATTTCTCAAGGACAAAGAGCCAGTTCCCAGTGGAGCCAAGTCTATTGCCCAGGGTTTCTGAATTCTAGCCCAGACTCTTCACCATTGTTCAGTGTTAAGTGGCTACAGTAAGGATTAACAGAGGAATTCCTTTAAATATCCAACTAAGGATAACCCTATCACTAGTTTCTTCATAAACAATGCTTCCTCAGAATTCTGTCCTTTACTTTCTCATTTCTCATGCAACTGCAAAATTGCATTTTCTTTTTACCTATGTCATAACATATCTGATTATAATTCTACCGGGCCAAGAACTATGTTATATTCCTCCATATATTTTCAGTACCTAGCTTGTGTTGATTGACAGAATTGATGAATTGACATATTAGCTGAGATTAGCTTGTATTAATTTATATAAACAATTAATAAAACCCTTTTAGCTTTGAACTGGATATTCTTTTATTAAAAGTAGGAAGTTCTCATTAAACTTGTTTGAATTCAATTTTACTGTCACTGTGTCTGTTCATAAAAATGACTAGAGCAGAGAAATTTTAGTAGAAGAGGAAATTTCCCCTCCGTGATGGAAATACTTGGAATCTAAAGAATTTATAGTCTTCTTCTCATAGTGCCTTCTGAGGAAAAATATTTTAAGGACCAGGAGAAATTATTCCTGATTCTCCCATTTTTGCTCAGTTGGTAGTTATCTTTTAATGTAACAAAAATGATCAAGCTAAAAATATTCTAGAAAACTTATCAACAAATCAAATAGAATCCAGCTCAAGTCACCTGAAGTCATCAGTTTCAAATATCTTTTTGGAAATAATTTTTTAAAAAACAAGGGTTAGATTAAAAGTAACATTTAAAAAAAATATTTTAGATACCAAGTTGGCCTTGAGCTTAATGGTTAGGTTAATTAAGGATTTGGGAGTCTATAGGAATAACTCTATTGATGATGGATGGAGAATAGAGGCTGGCATGCATCAACAGGTTTTATAATCCTATAGTTGAGTCTCAATTTTGAGAACATGAGGTCACCTTAGTTAGGACCGGTGATTCCATTCATGGAAGCTGTGATTGTTTAGCAAAGGAAGAACAGCTAATTTTATAATTAGAGTTGTTTTGTGTGCTCAGTTGTTCAGTGATATCCAAATCTTTGCAGCCCCATGGACTATAGCCTGCCAGACTCCTCTTTCCATGGGATTCTTCAGGCAAGATACTGGAGCAGGTTGCCATTTCCCACTCCAGGGGATCTTCCCAACCCAGGGGTCAAACCCTAGTCTCTTTCATTGGCAGGCAGATTCTTTACCCCTAGCACCACCTGGAAGCTCTGTCTTATAACAGTATAGCTGTGCCTCAGTTTTGAGGACTTGAAGTCACCTTAGTTAGTATCTAGTGATTTCATTCATGGAAGTTGTCTGATCAGTTAGCAAAGGATGAACAATCTAATTTTATCATTGCAATTGCTTTAGCACTGCCCTAGATGATAAACATCAAACTTCTTAAACTGCAGTCAGAAAATGAATTTCTTGCTTATTATCTGGAAGCAACCACTGTGACTTCACTGAGATCCTCCTTGCTTTGCTTTGCTTGGTAGTCAAAATTTGGTTAAATAAATGTTCTCACTAAAGGGCTAGAGTACTTAATGCAAGACAGGGGTAAAAATGGGCCTTAAGTGATTTGTTCATAGCTTTTCTGGAATATTTTTACACAACTTCAGTTGAAGTTGGGCATTGTCACCAAGGGTGGAAATGGAAATATCTCCTTTACTTGTCTTCAGAGTATGTTTATATGATTCTATTTGTCTGCCTCTAATTCCTCAGAGATGGAATTATCCTATTGGGTTTCCTGAAGGGTGTTTCACATATTTACATGGTTTGTTTAATTTCACGTTGCCCTTTGTGGATAGGAATATCTGTCTTGCCAAGCAGACAGCCCACACAAAAGTCACACACACAAGTTTAAAGAAAGGACTTTTAGATCATTCGCTTGAATAAAAGACACCACTTCTCATTCTCAAAAAATATAGAAGTCCAAAACAATTTTTGGTTATCACAGATTATTAGGGAGTCCTCCTTAAATTGCCTCAGTATAAATGAAAAACACACACATAAACCAAATGCCCTTTAATTACAAAGCTTTATTTATTGATTTACTTTTAAAATCAAGGGTGAAACATTAAGGCGAATGCACTGTGGAGCTCATGAAAACAAAGGTTTGATAATTTGAGATGAAACCCCCGCCTCAGCCCCTGCCTCTGCCGAATAATAAGAAAGACAAGGAATTGTTGGGCAATTCTGGTTCTGGGTCTTTCTTGTCTTGTGTGGTTTTTCTGTAGGTCTGAGACTGAGATACACACAAAAAAGACAAATATCAGACTGCTTCCAATGGTCTGCTGGATCCCTCATGTTCTGGCCCCACTTACTGGGCCGAGGGCTTCCCCAGGGGCTCAGCAGGTAAAGAATCTACCTGCAATGCAGGAGACAAGGGAGATGCAAGTTAAATTCCTGGGTCAGGAAGACCCCCAGGGGCGAGGGGTGGGGGAGAAAATGGCAACCCACTCCAGTATTATTGCCTGGAAAAGCCCATGGACAGAGGAGTCGGGTTTTATGCCAAAGGGTCACAAAGAGTCAGACAAGACTGAGCGACTAAGCATGCATACTCTGGACCCATCCAAAGTTGTAACTCTCTCCCTTTACTGCAGACACATGGGCATCCTTGCCATCCATCTCCCTATGCATGTACCCATGCTTTTGCCTTCATTTTCCCCTTTGTTCAGAAACCTCTTCTTCTTTTTAAAAAAATTTTTATTGGAATATAGTTGCTTTACAATGTTATATTAGTTTCAGATGTACAACAAAGTGAATCAGTTATACACGTACCTATATCCACTCTTTTTTAAATTCTTTTCCCATTGGCCATTACAGTTATCTTTTTATTTATTTATTTATTTTGCGACTCAGAGCAACTTGTGGGATCTTCTTTCTGGCCAATCAGAGATTGAACCTGAGCCCTTGGCAGTGAGAGCATGGAGTCTAACCACTGGACTACCAGGGAACTCCCAGTTACCTATTTTATATATAGTAGTATGTTTATGTCAATCTCCAAATCCCAGTTTACCCCTCTCCCCATCCCTAGAAAGTTCTTCTTTGAGGGACTTATCTAGCCATCTGTATAAACTAACAAATCTCCTTCATTTCTCTGGGATTCCCAAGACTCGTCAGTGTGTTTTGTTACTCTTTGGTAATTCTTGCTCCATAACAGACCACCCCAAAGCTTAGTGACTTATAGCAACAAAGATGTGTCATTTTTTTATGATTTTGAGTGTTTGCCTGCACTCATTCAAGTAGCTACACTCATCTGGGGGTGTCCACTGAAGATGGGCTCACTCGCATATCTGGCATTTGATACTTGTTGTCAGGTGGGTATATTGGTTCTCTTCCGTGTGCCGCCCCCTACCCACCATCCTCCTGGAGGCTTACAGCAAAGTAAGTAGTGAGGCTCCTTGAGACCGAGGCTCCCTGAGACCAGGGCTCCCAAACTCTGACAGCATTCCAGCTGTATGGTATTAGCAAGTCACAAGGGGTGAGAAAGGAACCTGATCTCTTAAAGCGAGAAGCATGGCTGAACTGTGTCCATACTTAATCTACTACAATTTATTTTCTAGTTTACTTATGCATTTACTTGTTTGCTTTCTTGCCTCTCCCATTCAAGTGTAAGTCCCCTGGGTACAGAGACTTAGTTATATTTCTTACTATATATCTTCAGTACATAGAACAATATCTAGGACATAGTGAGTGTTCATTCAATATTTTTTTAATGAATGATCACCGAGTAAATGATCTCATTTGGCCTTAACAATGATCTTGCAAAACAAAGAAGGTTTGGGGAAGAATAAATTCCTTGAGGCAGGTTCTGTTTATTTGAAGCAGCGCCTTTAGCTCATCGCAGAAGACTTGGGGCCACAGTAATCCACAAAAATTAGTGCTGGAAAATACATGTTGACTCACTATTGCTATTGTGGTTTTATAGATGAGAAAACAGAACTTTGAAATGCTTTCTGACGCCAAAACTTGTAATTATTGTTAAAGCTGGATTTAAAATATTGGCCTTCTTGACATTTAAGTTCTTTTTGACACAATATCACCAGATTACATGGTGTGCATACAGTGAATCACGCATATGGCCATGAGCCAGAAACACAAGGAAGAAAAAAATTTAATCCATGAACTTGAGACATTTAACGTGTACTGATAGAAACACTAGACATCGTTTCAAGAAAATTAGAGATTCCAAGGGAACATTTCATGCAAAGATGGGCTCGATAAAGGACAGAAATGGTATGGACCTAACAGAAGCAAAAGGTATTAAGAAGAGGTGGCAAGAATACACAGAACAACTGTATCACAACCCAGATAATCATGATGATGTGATCACTCACCTATAGCCAGACATCCTGGAATGTGAAGTCAAGTGGGCCTTAGGAAGCATCACTATGAACAAAGCTAATGAAAGTGATGGAATTCCAGTTGAGCTATTTGAAATCCTGAAAGATGATGCTGTGAAAGTGTTGCATTCAATATGCCAGCAAATTTGGATAACTCAGCAGTGGCCACAGGAATGGAAAAGGTCAGTTTTCCTTCCAATCCAAAAGAAAGGCAATGCCAAAGAATGCTTGAACTACTGCACAATTGCACTCATCTCAAATGTTAGTTAAGTAATGCTCAAAATTCTCCAAGCAAGGCTTCAACAGTACGTGAATGATGAACTTCCAGATGTCCAAGCTAGTTTTAGAAAAGGCAGAGGAACCAGAGATCATACTGCCAATATCCATTGGATCATCAAAAAAGCAAGAGAGTTCCAGAAAAACATCTATTTCTGCTTTATTGACTATGCCAAAGCCTTTGACTGTGTGGATCACAATAAACTGTGGAAAATTCTGAAAGAGATGGGAATACCAGACCATCTGACCCATCTCTTGAGAAACCTGTATGCAGGTCAGGAAGCAACAGTTAGAACTGGACATGGAACAACAGACTGGTTCCAAATAGGCAAAAGAGTACTTCAAGGCTGTATATTGTCACCCTGCTTATTTAGCTTATATGCAGAGCACATCATGAGAAATGCTGGGCTGGAAGAAGCACAAATTGGAATCAAGATTGCCTGGAGAAATATCAATAACCTCAGATATGCAGATGACACCACCCTTATGGCAGAAAGAGAAGAACTAAAGAATCCTTTGATAAAAGTGAAAGAGGAGAGTGAAAAAGTTGGTTTAAAGCCCAACATTCAAAAAACTAAGATCATGTCATCCAGTTTCATCAGTTCATGACAAATAGATGGGGAAGCAGTGGAAACAGTGACAAACTTTATTTGGGGGGGCTCCAAAATCACTGCAGATATTGACTGCAGCCATGAAATTAAAAGACACTTACTTCTTAGAAGGAAAGTTACGACCAACCTAGACAGCATATTACAAAGCAGAGACATTACTTAGCCAGCAAAGTTCCGTCTAGTCAAGGCTATGATTTTTCCAGTAGTTATGTATGGATATGAGAGTTGGACTATAAAGAAAGCTGAGTGCTGAAGAATTGATGCTTTTGAACTGTGGTGTTGGAGAAGACTCTTGAGAATCCCTTGAACTGCAAGGAGTTCCAGCCAGTCCATCCTAAAGGAAGTCAGTCCTGAATATTTCTTGAAAGGACTGATGTTGAAGCTGAAACTCCAATACTTTGGCCACCTGATGTGGAGAACTGACTTATTGGAAATGACCCTGATGCTGGCAAAGATTGAAGGTGGGAGGAGAAGGGGATAACAGAGGATGAGATGGTTGGATGGCATCACTGACTCAATGGACATGACTTTAAGTAAACTCCAGGAGCTGGTGATGGACAGGGAGGCCTGGCATGCTGCAGTCCATGGGGTCACAAAGAGTCGGACACGACTGAGCAACTGAACAGAACTGATAGAATTACACATTGTTTGAATAAATACACATACTCTGTGGAAATGGTACTAGGAGGGTGATCTACAAAAGATAGTGCAATAGGAGGTTTCAATAACGATGTTTTATTTTATAGAAACGCAGTGACCCAAACAGATACTCTTATTTGCCTTGTGGAGTTTGTAGGTAATGGGGTTTCCATGGTCGCTCAGATGGTAAAGAATCTGCCTATAATGCAGGAGACTTAGGTTCACTCTCTGGCTCTAGAAGATCCCCTGGAGAACGGAATGACAACCCACTCCAGTATCCTTGCCTGGAGAATTCCATGGACAGAGAAGCTTGGTGAGCTACAGTCCATGGGGTCACAAAGAGTTGATAATACACTGATGGTACATTAGTGAGACAATATTTTAGTCATGTAAGCACTCTGCTTTGATTCACCAGAACTGGTCATATTAACTGTTGGTATAACCAGGGGTAAGGCACTTAACCCTTATGCTACCTAACTATACACATTTGTGCCTTAACTTGTGAAGAATATAAGGTACCTGTATTATTGAGAATGCCCACTTTCTTGCCATTCTGCTAGATTCTTTCAGTTGCCAAGTTTAGATCTCCCTGGACTGAGCTTGGAGAACTGGAGACTTGATCTCTTCAATACGAAAGTAGCACAGTTTCTAGAAGGGAGCAATCAGTTCTGCAGAAGAACACCCTGGTTCTAGTTCTGACTCTGCTCCTGGTGAGTAGCTGCCTTTGAACAAGTCAGTGCCCCCGTAGGACCTCAGGTTTCTCTTCTCTCAGTGAAGGCATTTAGCTGGATTTGTTCTAAGGGCTTAGTCTCAGTGCAAGGTCTGCTTCTTCTGATCGCCTGCTTTTCCACAGCTCACACATGCCTCCCTCCCCACACACACTTTATAATCCTCTTTGAGAATCTACTCCTATTGTTCTATCAGCACCTGGTCTATCATAAGCTGGGGAGGAGAGAATGGAAAAGAGGAAGAAGAAGCCCCAAGCACAAAAGATGATGTCACCTCCACCCCATGCTGAGCTAGTGCCTGCTTTCCAGTTGCATAGACTCCCTGGGGCTTCTCACAAGTGTTCTTGGGAGTGGGGAGGTGGAGGTCTCCAAGTTCTTCTTGCAATCCTGCTAATAGCCTTTACAGCATTCATTCCTCAGATCAGGCTATGTCTCTGGGTTCCATTCATAAATAAAACTCAAGGTAACCCTCTACAGTCTCAGCTTTAGGGGAAATTTGTTCCAGGAAGGAAAGTGCTATTAACTACAGAATGCTAGCTAGGGTAAGCAGAGTGCTTTGCAAATAAAGCCTAATAAACAGACAAGGCCAGGTGTGAAGCATGATTTATATCCTCCCACTGTACAAAGCCTTTTAATGCCTTGGCTGCTGATGGTCATCTTGGAACTGTGCCATTCTCCTCTAGGACATTGTTACAGTCTAACACTCCAGGTGGAGAGGAGCAACTCCTTGCTTTTTTTATCCACCTGTAGAAAGAAAACTCTAGACCAAAATTAATAAAAGCACAAGGGCATGGGGGGAAGAGATATATGATCAGTGGTGGAAGAAAACTTTTCATGATGAAAAGTCATCTGGCCTGAGACCTCCACTGGACTGACAAAATCTCCTTCTTTTAGCTGCAATGAAAAGTAAAGCTCCTCTCCACTTCTAACAGACTTTTTTGGTAGGGTTTCTGCTAGTCCATTCTGTTTGAGACTGGAAAAGACTGGCCTTATGGTTAAGTCATCGTAAGAGACATCATTTCATCTTCTGCCTCTCCTTCCTGTCTTACACGTAGAAAAAACCCTAGAAGGGGAGAAAATGAACATGTATAGGAAAAGATCAGGAAAGACATGGTAGGAGAGAGAGGTTGGGAAAGAGTAAAAATAAAGAGAAAAAAAATTGAAATGTGGCGTGGTTGAATGACTGATAGTTGAGCAGTCAGACATGAAGTGAAGCCGCTCAGTCATGTCCGACTCTTTGCGACCCCACGGACTATAGCCTATCAGATTCCTCTGTCCATGGGATTTTCTAGACAAGAGTACTGGAGTGGGTTGCCAATTGCCTTCTCCAAGAGATCTTAGTCAGACATGGGTTAGTCCTAATTCTAGTTTTGTGTGACCCTCCATGTTTACTTCTTTTTATTTATTTTTTAATAAGAAATGAATCTATGGAAATAAACAAATAAATGTGGTTTCATAAGTTGTCCCCATCATTTTCTTAAATTAATTTTTATTGTTGTATAGTTGCTTTACAGTGTTATGTTAGTTTCTACTGTACAGCAAAATGAATCAGCTCTATGTACATATATCTATACATATATCCCTTCTTTTTTGAATTTCCTTCCCACATAGGTCACCACAAAGCATTCAGTAGGGTTCCCTGAGCTGTAGAGTAGGTTCTCATTAGTTATCTATTTTATATATAGTATCAATAGTGTATGTACGTCAGGCCCAATCTCCCAATTCATTCTATCTCCCTCTTCCCCTCTTGGTATCCATATGTTGGTTCTCTATGTCTGTGTCTCTATTTTTTAAAATAATTAATTTATTTGGCTGCATTGAGTCTTGGTTGCAGCATGCAGGCTCAGTGGCATGTGGGATCTTAGTTCCCCGACCAGGGATTGAGCCCATTTCCCCTGTATTCAAACATAGGTACCATTGGAAAGTGATTCCTAACCACTGGACCACTAGGAAAGTTCCGTGTGTCTCTATTTCTTTACTTATTTTTAAATCTCAGTTTTATTATCTATAAAATGGGTTTTATAATAGCTGAGTACTTGTAATAGTTTGGATTGTGAAAGGTAAGCAATCCTTCTAAAATATGCAATAATTGCTATAGCCAGAAATAGCCTCAGGAGACATGACGAGTAAGTGCAAGGTGATATCCCGGGTTGTACCCTGGAATAGATGCAAAGGAGATTACTGTTAAAAAAAATGTTGAACTAGACAGCACTCTTTGGATATTCATTTGGATAAAAGACAGGGTATTTGAAATAGAAATTCACTGGGGAGAGTCAAAGGCTATCAGTCACTCATGTCTGAGGCTGAGTTGCTTTGATGGGATTGTTGTTTAGTTGCTAAGTTGCATCTGACTCTTTTGAAACCCCGTGGACTGTAGCCTGTGAGGCTCCTCTGTCCGTGGGATTTCCCAGGCAAGAATACTGGAGCAGCTTGCCATTTTCTTCTCCAGGTGACCCACTGAGAAAAGTCAAGGATGGTTAATGAAGGAGAGAAAGCAGGAAGGGGGTGGCAACTTGCAGCCAGAAGGCACATGATCACCTGAACAGTGGAGACAGAGGAGTCCAGAATGAGGAAGAAAGAGAAAAAAAGGGCCCTGAAGGGTAACACAGGCAAATGTGTCCAACAGCTTACCTTCCATATGCCTTTGAAAACAAATTCAGCTTTGGAGTGTTTCATGACGCAAGCATGAAAGGTATCATGCCTCAAGCAATTTCTATGAGAGGTGATGGCAAGAAATATACTTACAGTGAGGTGGGGAAGTAATACAAGGAAGTCAGTTGATGAAGTGTACAGGAAGCCAGATACCAACTCAAGCAGCATCTTTATCCCGCTGGAGACCTCTGAGAGTCAGTCGTACATGAGCCCCAGAGATTTCCCATCCAGAAGATATGGGAGTCAGAGTATGCACCCACTGCCTGCCATCATCAACATCAGCTGTCTGCTCTATGTGTGTGTGTAGGGTTGGGGGTGCTCTTAGGGATCCCTACCCTACCTGGGTGCTGCTGCTCAAAGTTCTCAGACAGGCAGTAACTGGTTTGCTCACATGGGAGGGGCTACAAATGGATATCAGTAGTTTCTCCTACAGGAGTCCAATCTGCTTGCTCCAAACTTCAGTTCTCCTACTTGTTAGGTGGGAGAGCTTTGACCAGTTCCTCTATGCTCTTTCCGTAGGTTTGCTGTGAAAAGAAGAGCTTGACTGTGTAGCAGCATTTCACTCACTGTCTCTGCCCTGAAAGCTACTCGGTGATCGTTCTCTCAGTGATCATTCTCTGGGTGAGCCTTCTCTCTCACCCAAGCTCTCTTCAGATTATACTCAGAAATCCAGCACTACAGCCTCAAAGGTGGTACTGGGATGTGGAAACCAAGTATACCTATGACTTCATAATTCCAGGCTGATATAGGGGATGTTTATTCATTTAAAAGGGGGAAATGAGGGTAGAAGAGAGACAAAACTAACAAACAGAAACCAACAGCATGGCAGTTGAATGGCTCCTTCATCGGATTTTTAAGGCTCATGTAAGGAATCAGGAAAGTCTGTTTCTATGAGTATCTTTCTCAGGAAGTCTCCCAGGGATCATTCCCACATAAAGAAGGCCTCATTAGCCCCTAAACATATGTATTACATACCCCAGCCTGTGAATTTGTGGCACCAAGACGTTTTTAAAGAAGTGCATTTATGGTGTTTGGCCAAATGCAACTCAGAAAAACAAATATATTTTCCATTTCTTGGGCCCTTAGGGAGAGTTAACATTATAAACCATTATCCAGAGGTTCTTTTTAAGACTTCTCTAACTTGACAGCCCTTTCAGTTCTGTAATCTTTTCCTTAAAGGCTGGGCTTCAGTTGTTTATGCGCTAGTGCTTTCTGACATCCTCCTTTTCATCTGAAATCCAGTGAGGCTAAACATGAGCCACACATTTTAAACATGAACCTCATGCTGCTGAACTTCAAATAACTGCTACCAAACGATGGAGGTTTCTCAAATAACTATAATTTGGTGAGCCGTTCTTTGGGGAGCAAAGAAGAAACTGTCAAGACATCAATCTGAGAATTTTTTTTCTAGCATATTGCAGGGAATTGTTTGATGTTGCTTACATTCAGTTTCATCTTTCAACCATCCTGTATTGATATTTGGATGACCCAAAGAAAACCACCAGACTCATGCCACATAAGAGGAGCAAGTTATGAAAGAAAGAGTAAAGAATTAATTGTACCTAATAATTAGTTACAAAATAGGACCCATTTCTCTTTTGAGTGTTTTTTACACCAGCACCTTCCTTTTCATTTTTTTTTTCCTTTCCTTTCTTTTTACCATCTTCTCTTTCCAGTTCTCACTGCTACATAATCGGGGTATTTTAGTATATAGTTAACCAACCAACCTAACTCTAACAAGCAAGACCATTGACTTGATTATTTCAATTCATCGTATCTTGCTCTTCCTCAGAAATCGATAGCTGTTCTCTTCTCAGAGAAAAAAAATGGCAACTCTTACAGTTGGGATGCTGATCCCAGCCTTAATGTCCATTGTGGTGGTTTAGTCACTAAGTCGTGTCCGACTCTTGCAACCCCATGAACTGCAGCCCGCCAGGTTCCTCTGTCCATGCAATTCTCCAGGTAAGAATACTGGAGTGGGTTGCCATTTCCTTCTCCAGGGGATCTTTCCCAACCCAGAGATTGAACCTGGGTCTCCTGCATTGCAGGCAGATTCTTTACCAACTGAGCTATGAGGGAAGACAATTAGTTAATGTCCATTACTTCCTGACATAAATCTTCTCTGTTCTTCAGGCTAGTCTCTTTATAGTCTCATGATTTCCTATTTCCACACATTTGGCATTTCTTCTTTGCTCTTATTCAAGTATCACCCACCTATCAAAGGCTGACTAAAATCTCACTTTCTCCATAAAACTGGCAAGCATAAACAGCATGATGAGAGGGAAGCAGGGGGAGAGGGAGAAAGAAGGGGATAGGAAGAGGCAAAGAGAGACAGAAAGAAAGAGGCATAGATTCTAGAGAAACATTAAAGTGGTTTTGAGGCTCATCTTTGCAACTAACAAGCTTTATGTTGGAAGGGACAGTCCTTAATGTCTTTGTCTTCTTTATAAACAGTTATGTGTGCTTGAATAAATTTTTAAAGTTTTATTTATTTTTAATTTGTTTTTGGCTCTATTGGGTCTTCTTGCTGCACACAGGCTTTGTCTAGTTGCAGTGAGCAATGACTACTCTTCGCTGCATTTTGCAGACTTATTGTGGTGGCTTCTCTTGTTGCAGAGCACAGACTCTAAGGCTTAAGGGCTTAGTTGCCCTGAGGTATGTGGGATTTTCCTTGACCAGCAGTTAAATCTGCATGCCCTCCACTGGCAGACAAATTCTTAACCACTGGATGACCAGGGAACTCCTGAGTTTTTGATTGGATTAAAGAAGAAGTGATGCAAATTATCTAGAAAAAGGAACTGATTTATTTATTCAACAATTTTTCATTAAGAGACTCGTAATATTTAGTCAATGGAGCACCATGGAGCTACAACTGAATTTGATGGAAAGATTGACCTTCACTGATACTTAGTAATTAAGTAATAATACTATTATAATATTACTTAGTCATCCTATGCTTAATATTTACCAAAGAAAAATAAAAATATATGTCCATACAAAGATTGTAACAAAATATTCATTGCAGCTCCATCTGTAATAGCTACAATGTGAAACACCCAAATGTTCATTAAAAGGTGAATGATATATTCACCCAATAAAATACTGCTTAACAATAAAAAGGAATAAGCTGTTGATACAAACAACAGCGTGGATGAATTTTAAAATATTTATTTTGAGTTAAAGAAACCAGGTCCCCTACTCCTAATTTTTTTTAAGTGCATATAGTATGATTTTATTTATGGAAGAATTCTACAAAATGCAAACCAATATATAGTGACAAAGGCAGATCAGTGGTTGGCAAAGGCAGAGGGTGGTGATCTGGAAGGGGAAACTACAGAGGGACATGAGGGAACTATCTTGATTATGGAGATGGTTTCATGGATGTAGACATGTCAAAGTTTATCAAATTGTGCACTTTAACTTTATTCAAATTACTGTATGTCAATAAAGTTAGATTAAAATTAATAACAGCTGCCTTATATATTTGGTGCAAGTTGACTGTAGTATCATGCAAAAAAGAGATATGGTATTTTGTTAACAGATTCATAACCCCCAAATTACTAGGACTGTACATCTTTATAGGGATGGATGGTAGGCACAGGGTGGGTTAAAAAGAATATGCTCTGGAAAAAGAAGGATCTTCACTCTCCTTTAAAAGTTTTCAGTGAAACGCCATACACCAGATATTGAGAATTCAGTAAGCGTCTGAAGGATTAGAATTTCCAAAAACAAATTTTTTTTATGTTTTATTACAGAGCTCTGTAACATATGACTTTTAAGTAACATTATTATATGTTCCTTTCAGAGAAAGTTAGCCACTGTAATCACTTTTATTATTGTTTGGAGGTATATTTACAATTTTTAGAATGCATTGTACATCATAGTAGATTACTTCTGCTTCTCATTCCTTAACATTTCTGGAAGAGAAATGTCCCCATGAAGAATACAGTACAGTGGGTAGCATCTATAGAAAGGATTTTGGCTAACCCTCTAAAGGAAAACTTTAAAAATTTTCTTTTTCTTTTTATAGGGTTTCATTGGTTTCTGCCATACAACAATGAGAATCAGTCATAATTATACATACATCCCCTCCCTCTGGAACCTCTCTTCCCTCCTGCCATCCCATCACTCCAGGTCATCACAAAGCACCAGACTGGGCTCCAGAACTTTTAACAGTCAAAAATGTCACTAAGTGCTGTGAACTGCTTCAGTATGGAATGAATTTCCTGTCCTTGGAACTCTTTGAGGTATGCTACATTCAGCAAGATAGCATTGCAGGGGAGTGATGATGCAGGGGGGATTCACAGGGGAGACTGGAACAGAAGACCTTGTTCTTCTGTGGAGCTGTTCATCCCAAACCATCACCTCAGCAAGAATGCAGTGAGGTTGCCATGGTGGAATTGCAGTAACAGGTTTCTGGACTATTGCAGATTTCCTGCAATTCCTCCATAAAAAGAAAGAGGCCCCAGGAGATAGATCATCCTCCTACAGCCTGCCATTCACTTCCAGGATATTTTCTCCTCACCGTTCATGACTGAGAATGGATCATTTTTAACCGACAGAGGAGAGACAGTGTACAAATTGCTCCTCCTTAGCATTCAGGGAAATAAACATTTGCTGCCTTTTCTGCAAAGGGGTGAATTCAGAGGGTGTTGCAGAGCCAGGGCTTTCCGGTGGCACGAGTAGGGAAGAACCTGCCTGCCTAATGCAAGAGACAGAAGAGGTGGGGTTCGTTCCCTGGGTCTGGAGGTTCCCATGGTGGAGGGCATGGCAACCAACTCCAGTAGTCTTGCCTCAAAAAATCCCATGGACAGAGGAACTTAGTGGGCTACAGTCCACAGGGCCGCAAAGAGTCAGACAAGACTGAAGCGACTTAGCACACTCGCGCAGCACAGCCAGCTGAAGACAAACTCTGAATACAACATGTGCATGTGTGTCTTCGGCTTGTTTTAGACCACAGTAAAGGGGAAAAATTCTGGATGTGCCCTACCAACTTCTAGCATTTTCTTTGTCTTCCTTTTAAATTCTATTATTTATTTATCTTTGGCTGTGCTGAGTCTTCATTGCTGTGCACGCACTTTCTGTAGTTGCAAGAGCGGGGGCTCTCTGGTTGCAGGCTCACGGGCTCTTGAGTGCACCGGCTCAGTAGTTGTGGCATTTGGGGTTAGTTGCTCCAGGGCATATGGAATCTTCCTGGACCAGGGATCGAACCTGTGTCTCCTGCATTAAAAGGCAGACTCTTAACCACTGGACCACAAGAGAAGTCTTGTGAGCATTGTCTAAGTGCAAACTTCCCTGGGTAAGAAAACTGAAATTACTGATAATCTGACACCTCTTCCCTTCCTCCCCATCTGCCATTCTCAGGCCACTTTCTGCCTCAGATGAGAATTTTCTTATCTGTAATAACAACCTCCAGGTGAGAAAGTTGGCGAGTTCAATTCTCTTTCCTCTTCCCAACCCCCTATTATATTTACCTATTCTATCTGCCTACCCACTTTGAATTTTACTTATTCCCTGAAATATTCATAACCTAGAAGTATTGGTGTTTCCATTTTAAATGGAAAGAAAAAAGAGGAAGTCTGAAAGGATGAGGTTGGGAAAGAAAAGATCCACAGAAGGATATGTAAACTAGTCTTATTTGCAAACAGCATTACATAGACCCCTATGTTCCTGCTCCTGCTGGAGAAGGAATGAAAGGACAGAAAGAAAAGTACCCTCGAATGAAACCACCTGCTTCTATCTAGTTCTACCACAAACTGGTTCTGTGCCTTTGAGTCATTCCTTTCATCTGTTTGGGTCTCTCTCTCTCTCTTTTTTTTTTTTTTTGGCTACACCGTGTGGCATGTGGGATCTTAGTTCTCTGACCAGGAATCGAACCTGTGCTCCCTGCTTTGGAGGTGCAGTCTTAACCACCAAACTGCCAGGGAAGTTCCCTAGGTCTCAGTTTCTTTAGCTATAAAATGTTGCCTTAAACTAGGTAGTTTGTTGAATGATGAAATATTAAAACATTTATGGAAAGAGAAGGGGGAACAAGTAGACAACAAGGAGCAAGTATTCAACTCCTCAGCAGGGGTGACACTCTGTTTAGACGGATGGTGGAGGAGTTGAAATATCATTGGCATGAAGCTACAAATTGTGAACATTTACCAATGTGTTTTTTTCCACGTATGAGGAAATGGCCAGGCATGGTGATGAAGGGAGAAGGGCTTGGTAAAGATCCAAAGTGGAGGTTTGTTAGGAAACTGCCGCTGCTAGTGACACTAGTAAAGCAGGAGTATGTCTTTGCAGATAATATTAACAATCTCAGCTGCATAGCTATGTTTTAATTATTTCTGAACTATTTGTACTGAAGTCATGATAAGTGCTCTATGCGGTAAAAGTTACTAGCCTCTCCCAGACTTTTCTTTGGGTGGGGAGGTAACAATTAGAGATCTAAACATGAAAACTTTGCTATTTCTGTGGAGGTGGTGTTCCCATCTGTATCACTCTCTGAACATGTCAATCTCATAATGAAGTACACATACACACACACACACATATATGTACTCATAATAATCCTGGATCAGCTCACTAGGTAAATTCAACTCTTAAATGTCACTACTTTCCATTACATCTCTCAGTTCAGTTCAGCCGCTCAGTCGTGTCCGACTCTTTGAGACCCTGTGGACTGTAGCAAGCCAGGCTTCCCTGTCCATCACCAGCTCAAACTCATGTCCATTGAGTTGGTGATGCCATTCAACCATCTCATCCTCTGTCGTCCCCTTCTCCTCCCACCTTCAATCTTCCAGCATCAGGGTCTTTTCCAATGAGTCAGTTCTTTGCATCAAGTTGGCCAAAGTATTACATCCCTACATTTGCTATTTGACTTGCCCTACATTTGTTAAGACTTCTCTCTCAACATCAAAAATCTGCCTGTTTTGCTACTTAGCCAATCAAAAGTGTTCTATATGTAAAAGAATCACACCCTGAATCCCACAAAAGTCATCTACTCATCTTTGGTCATTTGTGAAAAAATGCCAAGTCTATGAGTCTCTCCAAACCTGAGAAATAATATTGCCTTTAAATTATTTTTTAAAATAAGCCTCTGAAATCAAATTGAGTAAGAGAATGATGTAAGGCATAAGGGGAAAGGAGATGAGGAATAAAGGAAGCAAATATCTCTGCTCACAAAGAGCTGCTAAGAAAGGCATGGTTAAAAACGAAAAGACAAAGAAAGCATAGAGACAATAGACAAAGTCTCATTAACACAGAAGACAAAGCACAGCACTTAAGTGATGTACATGCCAGGAGGCATGCAGGTTGGGGTCTGACCTGACTCCAGTTGGTTCTCCTGTGATTTCAGCTCCATCTCCAGCCACATCTTCACTCTTAACATCATATACACCCACCACAGTGAAGTCCCCCAGGTCCCTTTCCACTGCCCTCTCTCTAGGACACTCTCACCTTCCTTTGTCACATGGATACTTTGAGCAGAACTCTCTTCACCTTCTTGAGTACCCAGAATATCCTCCTCATCTGTGTCAACATTTCCTCTCTGAGGAAGTCTCCACTGACTAATGCAGGCTCAGTCACTAGCTCTTTTTCTCCTAGTCTCCATAGCAACTTACTCCTGGCTCTGCATGCATGCTGATATGTTCACAGTATATTATCATTTGCTTAAATGTTGCTGCTCCCCAATCCTCTAGGCTCCCACTCTGTCCCTTTCCTGGGAATTCTCATTCACTGCAGTCACATCAATGGCCACTCATGAACTGATGCTGACTCACAGACTGGTAACTCTGGCCAAGGCCTCACTCCTGACTCCCTGGCTGCTCTACAAGCTGCGTGCTTGCAAAGCATTTCATGGGTGGGATCACCGACAGGCTTTCACTCTTGAACACGATCCTGTTTATGTATTTATTAGCAGTTTAGTTTCTGTCTCCCCAAGCCCTTGCTCTTACCGAGCAGATATATACTTATTGCTTAAATGAGTGTCTGGCCTACAGGAGGCACTCAGTACAGACTTTTAAAGCATTTGCTTCAGTGAACTCATTACTGTCTCTGTGAAGTGTGTATTATCTCCCGAGTTCCCATTACCATGTATCCATTCACTCAAAGGATGAGAGGGTAACTCACTCAGTCGTGTTTGTCTCTGCGATCCCACAGACTGTAGTCAAACTCTTCTGTCCATGAAATTCTTCAGGCAAGAATATTGGAGTGTGTAGCGATTCCCTTCTCCAGGGAATTTTCCTGACCAAGGGATCAAAGCTGGGTCCCCTGCACTGTAGGCAGATTTTTCACCATCTGAGCCACCAGCAAAGCTTATTCACTCAAAACAAGGATTGTTTCAAGTAAGTCTCAATTTTAATCCTAACATCCACCTGGAGGATAAGTACTTCTTAACATTCTCTTACTTCTCTCCAGAATGACTGCCTCAGCACTGGCATGAAATATGGCACTTGTCTCTCAGCTCTCCTTACCAGCAGTCTTTTTCTTTTTGTAATATTTATTTCCTTATTTGGCTGCGGTTCGTCTTAGTTGCAGTATATGTGATCTTTTTTTAGTTGCAGCCTGTGGGATTTTTAGCTGTAGCATGTGAACTCTCAGCTGTGGTATGTGGGGTCTAGTTTCCTGACCAGGAATCGAACCTGGGCCTTCTATGCTGGGAGTATAGAGTCTTAGTCACTGGACCACCAGGGAAGTCCCTCTTACCAGCAGCCTCCACTGGCCAGATCACCCACCACTACACTGCTTCAGAGGGGTATTTTGAACACCAAATTCTAGGATGTGTTTCCATTGTCTAAACCTGTAAATGGTCCCCCTTGGCCTATCGGGGCTTCCCTGGTGGCTCGGTTGGTAATGCGAGAGACCTGGATTCAGTCCCTGGGTAGGGAAGATCCTCCAGAGGAGGAAATGGCTACCCACTCCAGTATTCTGGCCTGGAGAATTCCAGGGGCTGTATATTCCATGGGGTTGCGAAGAGTCAGACGCAACTGAGCGACTTTCACTCACTTACTTATGGTTTAGGCCCTAAGATGCTGAGCTACTGATTTTGGAAATGTTAGTTCTAGTCACCTCTTTTGTTTTATTTCCTTGGAAAATATCTATTATCTGAGTATCTACTAACCCAGCATCACCTCCTGCCTAAGCCTTTTTAAAATCTCAGTGTTCCAGGTAGAAAGGAACACTGTTTTCCTTTGGGTGCCCACTGGGCTTCGAGTATTGAGACAATGTCCTATATGATTTTTCATCCCTTTTTATTTCTAGTACAGTTTGGGCCACTAGCAACGGTTTTAGAAAAGTGTACTAAGAAAATACTGACTCTTAATAGGAAGATGTAAATTGACAAGGAAAGCTTTTCTAAAGGAGACAAACACAAAGCTGGGAGGATATGAAAGGAAGTGCATGGAGATCTGACTTATTATATTGGGATGGCCAAAAAGTTCATTTGGGTTTTTCCATAACAGCTTAGAGAACTTCTTGGCCAACTCGTATTATATACAGAGGATAAAGCCCAGTGGTCTTGTCTACAATAGAGATGTCTTCTAGAGAAACAATGGAATTGGGATACGGTTAAATCCCCTATCTGGCCACAGCACCACATCTTTTTGTTTTTCCATTGCAAAATCATAATCCTAAATAATTACAAAAGATAATCAAGATTTTCCCTGATTGTTTATTGCAAATTTCTCCCTGATTGTCCTAGGATCTCAACCAAGACTTGGCCTACAGAGTTTCTGTTGAGACATCGTATTTCACAATGGCAAATAAAGTTTTCCAAGAAAATAGGTGGTAACTTGTCTTTTGAAGGCGCAAAGAAGTTGCTAAAACTTATCTAGCTGAGCACTCTTTCCTTATAGCTGTTGATTTTGGTTAGCTGTGCAGAATGACTGTTTGTTTTGGCTAATTCTTAATTCATTTTCTCTGGAACACTTTTCATTTTAGAACCTGTTTTGGACCTACAACCCAATCTGTGGAATGTAGATTAAAGGCATGTAAGTCTAAATAGAGATAGTGAAGTAGTTGATGAATATACCTACATATCAAACATTGTAACTAATTAGAAAACTCCTATGTGTTGTGCTAGTGGTAAAGAATCTGCTTGCCACACAGAAGACGTGAGATTTGGGTTCAACCCCTGGGTCAGGAAGATCCCCAGGAGCAGGGCACGACAACCCACTCCAGTATTCTTGCCTGGAGAATCCCATGGACACAGTAGCCTGGCAGGGTACAGTCCATGAGGTCACAGAGGCAGACACGACTGAAGCAACTTGGCACGCATGCACATGTGGAAAGTGCATTTTTAAATGCAGATGGTGCATTTAATACATTTTTTATTCATTTAAAAAGGGAGTGATTTTATAGCTGCTTTCGCTCAGCATTTCCTATGGCAATCAATGAATCCTAAAACTACAAAATTATTGTGTTAACCTTGTGGGGCGGGATCTGTAATATCCTTCAGTATTATAAGGTGATACGGACTGAAATATCAGCTACCATACAGTTTGAAACTAAGGTTTAGAGCCACGTGGCTTCTTAAATCTTGTTCTTTCTTCTATTTTATTCATGAATCATCTAACAAAATCCTAAACAATTACTTTCCTTTTTTCCTCACTTTATCTGCCTTTGTGTCCCTTGCTTTCTTCTCCTTTGGCACAAAATATTTCAAGTCTGAGAATTCAGTACCATGCCTCATACTGAACTCTTCCTTCTCTCCATCCAAAACCTATTCCTCTTGAGTGGTTTCCATATCAGTAGACAGTAACTCGCTCTCTACCCAGCTACTGTCCCTGAAAACGTTGTAGTGTTCTTAGATCACAAATCCTCTTTGTTCTCTCTTCAGCCAGACTCAGAAATCTGCTCTCTTCTCACTCTCTCCACCACTAACATGGTAGTGTAAGCTCACTCAACTGGAAATCCAAAATTTAAAAGATAAAGATTATATAAGACAAATTATATGTAATAATTATATAGATAACAAAATTTTTACAGTGCAAAAATCAAGATTTTTCTACTTCTACAACATAGATTGTAAGTTAACTTTACCATTTACCAAAGTGCAACAATTAACAAAGCTTCATAGATTTAATTAATACTGAGGCTGAAATTGGGCTTCTCAGGCAATGCTAGTGGTAAAGAACCCTTCTGCCAGTGCAGGAGACATACGGACGTGGGTTCAGTCCCTGGATTGGGAAGATCCCCTGGAGGAGGGCATGGCAACCCACTCCAGTATTCTTGCTTGGAGCATCCCGTAGATAAAGGAGCCTGGAAGTCTATAGTCCATAGGGTCACAGAGTCAGATACCACTGAAGTGACTTAGCATTCACTCATGGAGTTGAAATTATAGTTACACTTGGAGATCCCACTAAATTTAAGCATTTCCCTCTATATAACGTTAAAAAGTAACTAAGTATAAAATCAATCCTAAAGGAAATTTATTTAGGAAATCAATCCTGAATATTCATTGGAAGGACTGATGCTGAAGCTGAAGCTCCAATACTTTGGCCACCTGATCCGAAGAGTTGACTCATTGGAAAAGACCCTGATGCTGGGGAAGATTGAAGACAGGAGGAGAAGGGGATGCCAGAGATTGAGAGGGTTAGATGGCATCACTGACTTGATGGACATGAGTTTGAGAAAGCTCTGGAAGTTGGTGATGGACAGGGAAGCCTGGCGTGCTACGGTCCATGGGGTTGCAAAGAGTTGGACACGACTGAGCAACTGAACTGAACTGAAGAATAAGATAGAAGGAAAAAATCGCTATGTTTCATTTTAACTGTAGCCTAAATTTTCCTATGGTCGTGGTATCTGTTGCCCTAACATACCTGCAATGGACTGAGTGTGCCCATCCCCCAAATTTAATATGTTGAAACCTTCATTCCAATATGGTGGTAATGGAGATGGAGCCTTTGGGAAGTAATTACATCATGAGGATGAAGTTCTCATGAACAGAAAGGTGCCTTAAATGCAGAGGACAGAAAGCTAAGGAGCTGTCCTTCTGTCAAGTGAGAATAGTGAGCAGTCTGCAGTCCAGGAGATGGTTCTCATTAGAATCTGGCCCTGCTGACACCCTGATCTTGGACTTTTTGCCTCCAGAATGATGTGAAATAAGTCACCTAGTCTATGGTATTTTGCTTTAGTAGCCTGAATTGACCAAGACAATTTATAGGACTGAGCATAGGCTCTCTAACATATTCAGTAATGAACTAGGGAAAGCCCTAGTGGTCCATGGTTAGGACTCCATGTTCCCTGGTTGGGGAACTAAGAGCTCACAAGCCTTGAGCCATAGCTAAAAATTTTAATAACAATAATAATAAACTAAAAGCAAAGTAAGCCTTTGGCTCTTACAGACTTGCTTAATTGGGATCTCACGGCCCCAATTTTAAAATCTGCTTAAAACAAATTCCACATACCTTTTAAGACCTTATGCAAGCAAGAAGAGAGTAGAGTGTTGAGAGAAAAACTCCTCCAACCTAGAACTCTGCATCCTGTGAAATTACGCACCCAAAGTGAAGGAGAAATACTTCCCAAGAAAAACAAAAATTTGGGGACCTTCTTGTCAAAAAACTTGCCTTGTGGAAAATGTTAAAAGAAATTGTTTAAAAGAAAAGAAATGTAATATAGATCAGAAACTCAGATCTATCTAACGAAAGGTTTAGCACTTGAGAAACATTAAGTGAAGGAAAAACAAAAACTTTTATTTTTCTTATCCTTGATCTATCAGATAACATCTTGTTCAGACTAATACAGCAGCAATATGTTTAATGATTATACCTTTTGTATAAGTAATAAATGATAGCAATGATCTGAGGAATGGAAGAAGGCATTTGGTTTTGTTATTATAAAGTAGTTGTACTACCCCTAAAACTGTGCAGTGTTATTTGAAAGCAGACTATGATTAATTGTAATGTGCATTGCAAATTCTATGGCAATCACTAAAAATATATATATAAAGAAATATAATTGTATGCTAATAAAGGAAAGAAAATGGAATCTATAAAATGGTCAGCTAAAACCACAGAAGACAAAAAGAATGGAAGACAAAAATAGGAATAAAGAAGAAGGGTAAAAACCAGTAACAAATATGGTAAATATTAATCCAGCTCTATCGATTATTACTTAAAATGGTTTGAATACACCAATTAAAAGAGATTGTCAGAGTGAATCAAGAAATAAGGCCCAACTACATATTGCCTGAGAGAAACCTACTTAAAATATAAAAATGTGTGCTGTGTGCTGTTTGCTTAGTCTCAGTCGTGTCCAACTCTTGCGACCGCATAGACTGTAGCCTGCCAGGCTCCTCTGTCCATGGGATTCTCTAGGCAAGGATACTGGAGTGGGTTGCCCTTTCCTTCTCCACGGGATCTTCCTGACCCAGGAGTCAAACCTGGGTCTCCTGCATTGCAAGGCAGACTCTTTACTGACTGCGCTATGAGGGAAGCCCCAAACATAAAAATACATGAAGATTAAAAATAAAGGGACAGAGAAAAACATACAGTGTTAACTCTGATAAAAATTAAGTGGGAAATACTATATCAATTTCAGACAGAGTCAATTTCAGAGAAAATAAAATCGTCTGGGATTAAGAAAGTCATTACATAAAACATAACAGTCTTTAATGTATATGTGCCCATTGACACAGTGTCAAAATGTATTAGGCAAAAACTGATAGAATGGAAAGAACAAAATAGGTCTATCCATTATAGTAGTTGGAGACTTCAGCATCTCCTCTGTCAGAAATGGACAGATATAGCATGTATAAAATCAGTAATGATACAGTTGAGCTCAACAGCATCATCAGTCAAGGGGATAGTGTTGATATTTATAGACCACTTTATCCAATAATAACAAAACACACATTTTCTCAATCTCATATGGAACAGTCAGCAATATAGACCACATTCATGGCCATAAAACATACCTTAATAATAGAAATTAATATATGATTAATACCAAATAATAATAAATATAATAATATGAAATATATAATATATGTAGTATATTATAATGTAATATAAATATATATTTAATATAATATATATAATATATTAATACCAAATATTCTATAATAATACCAAATAATAGAAATTATATGTTCTCAGACAATGATGGAATTGAACTAAATATTAATCATAGAAAATTACCTGGAAACCCCCAAATACTAGTATATTAGACAATACACTTTGAGAGAACATGGAAGTCAAAGAAAAACTCTCAAGAGAAATTAAAATATATTTTGAAATAAATAAAAATTAAAATATAACTTTATTCCTGTGCTAGGGGAGAATCTATCATAATTTGCCACTAAATTTTATGTAATAGAAATGAACAGAGCAGTGGCTCTTTGGAAGCAAAAAAATGAAGCCAAAAGGTCTCTGTACTGGGAGTCAGGGTACGAAGTCCTAATCTGGACGGGGACTGGGTGAGCCATACAACCAAGAGCAGATCTTATTTTCACATCTGTATAATTAAAAGGTTCAGCTCTTTGAGGCCTCACTTTCTGAGATTTTATTACTTTATTTAGGACCTTAGCCCACCTGCAGGCTACTCTGTTCATGGAATTCTCCAGGCAAGAGTACTGGAGTGGGTAACCATTCCCTGCTCCAGGGGTTCTTCTCAACTCAGGGGCTGAACCATGGTCTCCTGCATTGCAGGCACATTTCTTACCATCGAAGCCACCAGAAAAGCCTCAAGAAAGGTGCAACACAAATTTTCAAGAATTTTAATTGACTCTGAAGGAAAAAAAATTTTTTATTAGATCGCTATGGTTGTAACAAATGACTACACACTTGGCAGCTTCAAACAATAAAAATTTATTCTCTCTTAAGATTAGAAATCTCAAATCAGTTCCTCCAGGCTATAGTCAAAATGATGGAATAGCTAGTCCTTGATGGAGCTGTGAGGGAGAATTCATTTTATTACTTTCGCCTGTTCCTCAAAGCTCCCTGCATTCCTTGTGCATTCCTCATGCATCACTCCAACGTCTTGCCTTCATCATTGTATCTCCTACATGTGTAGTCAAATCCTCCTCTGCTTCTCTCTCATATAAAGATGCTAGTGATTACATTTAGGGCCCACCAGAATAATCCAGGATAATCTCTCCATCTCAAGATCCTTAATTTAATCACTTCTGTAAATTCTCTTTTGCCTTTTAAGGTAACAATCATAGGTTCCCAGGATTAAGATTTAGATATCTTTGGGGGTTATTTTCCAGTCTACTACAAGAACCATCCAAAGAATCCAATAAATGAAGTCATATTGGAGAGAGGATAGAGGTCTGTTGGCATGAACGGACTTTATTTAAAAGTCAGTAGAATTTAACCTGTCACAGTAGGGTAAAATTAACATCTGATAAAAGCTAGTGCTAACTATGAGTAGAGGAATCTCTTGTATTATTTTTGGCAGTGTAAATAGTTACAGTCTTTTTTGGGAAGAATAATTTGGCAATGTCTATATAAAATGTATAATAACGTTTGATCCACTCATTCCACTGTTTTAAATTTATCTACCCATATATCAGTAAAAAGCACAACTGCTTTTAAATTCAAAGACGTTGACTGTAATCTCATTTGTAGTAGCAAGACTTAGAGAATTCAATCTACCATTGCTGGAGAGCTGGCTTAATAAATTTTAGTATGAACATATAAAGGAGCACTTTTTGGCTATTAAATAATGCAATGAAAATAGTTACAAGGTATATTATTACATAATAAAGTTAGGCACAGAAAAATATAAATATACAGAAAAAGTATATTATGATCTATTTTGTGTAAAAATATAGGTTATTTATAAATTGGAATGGGTATAATTTTATTTCTAGAAACATATATAAGAAACTATCAATAGTAATTTCCCTTGAGAAGAGGAGCTCTAGGGAAGAAAGAATGTGTTTCCTTTCAGCCTTATATCTTTTCTGTTCAGTTTAAAGTTTCTAGCTATGAATATATATATTATAGGTTTTTAAAATGCAACCACTGATACCAATCTGCCACAATCTGAGGTGATGCAAATAAGAGAATAATCTCTCTGTGCCACTGTTTCTACAACTGTAAAATGGAGATACTAAGAGTATTTCATTCACAGACTTGTTAAAAGGGTTAAACAAGAAATACATCTTTCTTTCAAAGGATTGAAGAAATGCATCTAAAGCATTCAAAACAGTGTTTGCACATTTCAAGTTTCTAAAATATTATCTGTTATGTCATATTCCTTTTATTTACCCAAAGTGAAAAATGTTGTTTAGGCAGAACTATAAGTCATTTTTGTGTCTTCTGAATACTTTGTGTATTTAAATGAAAGCCTAATAAGTGCTATTAAATATATATATATATATATAAAATAAATTAGCATGAGTCTTGACAGTTCAGAGAATTTTGGAGGTTTTTGAACAGAATAAGCCCATAGCATGAAAGAACACAGATAAAACTTCCCTAGTCTTTGGTTTTTATGAAGCATTTTCAGGGATCACTTAATGTTTCAGATTGAGGAGTTACCCTGCCAATGGAACACAGATAAATTGGAAGACAGGATGGTATCGAAAGGACAATTCAGATAGGAAGTGACTGGGTCCTGACTAGGTGGTGGAAGTAAGAGAGTCAGAACTGGAGAGACTGGGACCTAGTTAAAAGAAAAGGATGAGTCAAGAATTTCAAGTATGGGATTGTGTTAGCAGGGTAGTATTAGCAATGCAGAGGAAGTTGAGTGACAGGTAAGAGGGTAGGGACGTGTGTTTGGGACTCAGCCATGGGATCATACTTAGTTTGGACAGAATATTGTTATTGCTGCTGCTGCTGCTGCTAAGTCATTTCAGTCGTGTCTGACTCTGTGAGACCCCAGAGACGGCAGCCCACCAGCCTCCCCTGTCCCTGGGATTCTCCAGGCAAGAACACTGGAGTGGGTTGCCATTTCCTTCTCCAATGCATGAAAGTGAAATGTGAAAGTGAAGTCGCTCAGTCGTGCCCGACTCTTAGTGACCCCATGGACTGAAGCCCACCAGGCTCTTCTGTCCATGGGGTTTTCCAGGCAAGATTACTGGAGTGGGGTGCCATTGCCTTCTCCATATTGTTATTGAGAGGTTATATAATTAGAAATTCATAAAATACAAAAGCAAATGAATCAAATAAAATTTTAAAGCAAAAGATCTTTATTATAAAACAAAATGTCTTTTTATATGTCTCTTGGAGTTGATTACATTGATCTGATGTTTTGAAAATCTCAGGTGTGGATATTAGGTGGACCTACTCAGTTATATCCAGGCTTCCCAGGTGGCGTAGCAGTAAAGAATCTTCCAGCCAATGCTGGAGACAAGGGTTTGATCACTGGGTCAGGAAGATCCCCTAGAGAAGGAAATGTCAACCTACTCCAGTATTCTTGCCTAGAGAATTTCATGGACAAAGATTCCTGGTGGGTTGCAGTCCAAGGGACATGACTGAGCACGCACCCTCTGTTATAGACTCAGTAGTAACATATTACCTGTCATTTAACTGCTTTGCTTCTCCCTTTCTTCATACATAAAATGAGGGTAATAATGCTATCTAATTTATAGGGTTGTTGTATTTAAAAGGATAATATTTGTAAAATGCTTAGATGTGATCATGCTCAATATATTTTAATGAGGGTGAGAATGGATCCAGGTGGAGGTATTTATTCCTGCTACCTTCTGTGTGTAGACTCTTGAACCAATCATCTAAGACCTTTATTGTATACTCTATTTCAGTTGCCATGAGTAGGGAAACAGGATTTTGAAAAGTCAAGAATCACTGCCTTCAGACAAAGATGAGTAAAGTACAGACCAACTGCTGGCTTTTCTCCTTTCTTTGACAGATATAATAATGCCAAGTGATTCCATTACCTAACTTGAACATGAGTCATCAGCTTCCTGGAAAGTAAGTGTTCACTGTTAAACCAAAATTTTGTCATTCAGGGGTTTTCTGTGGAGGCCTGATAGTTAAATATGAGCATGTTTTATGCAATTATCCAGATGTATGAGCAGCTCAAAGTCAGAGACAGTCTTCTGATCCTTGTCACTGGAATTTGGCTGTTTGATCTCTACCCAAAGCTACAGGAAAAGGAACTTAGCAAAACCTGAAGAAGATTAAGACAAGAGAAGACGAGAGAGAATTTTTCCCTTTAAAAACTAACTGTATGGGATCCTCCTCACCCTTACTGAAATTTCTTGCACGTACAATTCCAAATAACAGACATTCAGACCCCAAAATCTGCAGAAGAACCAAAGAACATAAATTCTTATTTGTTGACAAGGAGATGACTAAATCCATTCCAGCTAGTTCCTTGCATATGAGAGAACTCAATAGAGCAATCCTAATAAAGCATTCACATATGCATGTGTGTTTGCACAGCTATATGAATGTGCAAATAAGTATATAAGGATAAAAGTAAGAGCCTGTTCTAGTCCTTTCTAGATCTTCTATCTCTCATTCGATTTTGTCTGAAATGACAGAGTTGATAAGTTTTCTTATACAGTTTCGGCATGGGCTTCCCTGGTGGCTCAGCAGTAAAGAATCTGCCTGCCAATGCAGGAGATGCACATTCAATCCCCGAGTCAAGAAGATCCCCTGAAGGAAAAAATGGCAACCTACTCCAGTATTCTTGCTTGAGGAATCTCATGGACAGAGGAGCCTGGTAGGCTACAGTCCATGGGGTCACAGAAGAGTCAGACAGGGCTTAGCAACTAAACAATAGTATTTCCTGACTCCTAGGCAGGCAGGCAGACATACATACTAACAGTTTTGATGGCCTATGTCTCCATCAAAACCAATTATAAAAGTATGAATATCTGAATATCAATTGACCCACTATCATATTGCTAGAAATGACCCATTACTATACTACCAGTAGTGTGTAGGGATGCAAACAAGCCTTACATTAGAAATCAAGAGTTGGATGTCTCAGGTTTGCCTCTTCTGTAAAAGAGGGTCAGCAATGAATCTCTCCTAAGTTTTTCCCAAAGTATGTGTGACCTCTTCTCCCTCCACTATTCCATTTCATCCCAATCCAAAGCTTAATATTTTCTAATATTTATTTCTAATATCAGCACACATGTTTGAGGCAGACAGATATGAGGCAAGCTTTCTTTTTCAAGTGCTGAGAGGGTAGATAAAGGATTACGGTAATGAGGAAATGTGCCAAAACATAGTTTAGGAAACTTTTTCTCAGTATTAGCCAATCAATAGAGAGGTTCTGAAAACATGTTTGAAACAGATGTCAGTGGTGAGTATAATGAAATAATACCAAAATGCAAAGAATTTCACGTCCAAATCAAACAGTGGTAAATGTACATTTACACAAACCCATATTTTAAAATCACATTTTCATCAAATCTAAGTCAGGATAGAACATCACCCTCACATTCCTCACCCACTTTTCACAGCCATACTACCAGAGAAATACCAGGAGAAAAGGAAGAATGAGGGAAAACAGCAGATTTAAGTGTCATAGTCTGGTTAATTGCCCACAATCCCTTAGCTTTCTCCAGTTCTTCCTCGTTTTGGAAATGAGACCATAGTAAAAGGAAAACAGTATGATTTGTTCCTAATCATGAAAAGCAACTCCTTTTTTCTCTCCCTTCCTTATTAATGCCATATGGAAAATTTATCAGTTTTTTTTTTCTTACAGGGAAAAGAACTAAGGATGTGGGTGATTATGAAAATATGCTCTGCATGTAGATCTTCTTTTTAAGTGAATGGAATTTTAAAATGTATTTATTTTGCTAAATTGGACAATCATTGATACTTAGTGAATGTCATTAATTGTTCAATGCTAATAAGACAAGATTTTTAACTTAATGTTGATCTTTTAGAAAATGAAATATTAATAACCAACTCATATTCCTAGAGAGAAACCACAGTGAGCACAAGGTGTGGGGATACACTGCATTCCAATACTTTTTTCATAAGAAAAATTTGTTAACATTTATGAAGCTTTGACTATGAGCCAGAGTTGAACTGTCTTATGGACACATCACTTAATCTTCACAATAGCTTTAGCGAGTAGGTTCAATGATTCCTACTTGATCAACAAGCAAACTGAGATACACATCACACAGGTACTAGGTGGTGGAGTTGAGGTCTCAGCATCAGGAGTTCCCTGGGGACTAGATCACTGCCTGGAAATAGAGAAAACCATATTTTAAGAGTGAAAGAACACAGCAGTCTTTCTCAGCTTATGGAGAAAGCACAGACTATCTCTCTTGCATTGAGTGACAATAAATCTCTGGTTAAAGAGTGTGCTTCTCATTCATTTTAATCCAGGTTTCTCAACCTCAATCTTGGTTAAGAAAATTCTCTGTTGTAGGGGCTATTTTGTGCCCCATAGAATGTTTACAGCATTACTTAAGTGCCAGGAGCAGTCCCTCTGCCCAAGTTGTGACATCCAAGAACATCTCCAGACATTGCCAAATGTCTCCTTGCAGGCAAAATTACCTCTTTTGAGAATCACTGCTTGCATCAATAAAAACATTCACTTTTCTTTAGTATCTTTGCTGCCAAGCTTCATGAGGTTGACACAAAAATACTGAATTATGCAAGTCTGTGAAATCATGTTGTTTTTATGTCCATTTCATGTGTGTGTTAGTTGCTCAGTCGTGTCCAACTCTTTGCAACCCCATCGACTGTAGCCCAACAGGCTCCTCTGTCCATGGGATTCCCCAGGTAAGAATACTGGAGTGGGTTACCATTCCCTTTCCAGGGGATCTTTCCAATTCCAGGAATTGAACCTGGGTCTCTGGCAATCCAGGCACATTCTTTACCATCTGAGCTACCAGGGACTTGCCCAATTTTCAGAATATTTCAGTGAGTACCTTACTATAAAATATATAGGAAAAGCAAAACAGAGAACAAAATTTGAATTTCACACCTGCAAATGCATTAGAAGACCCTCAGCAAGTCTCCAAACTGTTTAGTCTCAGTTTCCCTCATCTGTCAAATGAGAATAATAATCCTGCCTTTGTCTCTCACAAATCTCTTAGATGAACCAAGTCAGAAGATCACGTAAAAATACAAAGTGTACTTATTACTATTGGTTTGCCAATGGTCATCCAGAAAAGTAAGGGCTGAACTGAAGCTGAAATATTACAACTAATATCCTCCTTCCTTAGCCAAAGTGTGACAAATATGCAGGTCCCGCTTCCTTGACTCTGCAGATATTGCTAATTAATCACAGATCTCTTTCCCAGAGTGATCCCAGAACTTTCAGTAACACACTCCAGACAGCTATAAACTGCAGGTCAGATTTTGAACTTGAAACCAAACCTATTGGTTCCTTTTATATGAGATAATGCTGCCACTTGGTTCTGAATCCTTCAAAGATCAGTTACTTAATGCTTCTTGTTTACATAAAATGTTGATATATTTTATTAATCTATATTAAATTTTAACAGGGAAGTCAAATCAATTAACAAATCCAACATTTACATCAGGCCTTCCAAATGTATGTGAGTGAGTGATACTCGCTCAGTGTTGTCCTAATTTTTTTGACCCATGGACTGTAGCCTGCCAATCTCCTCTGTCTATAAATTGTCCAGGCAAGAATACTGGAGTGGGTTGTCATTTCCTTCTCCAAACATATAGCCTGTGATAAATCAGAAGCCTCAAGCCTCACTTAGGACACAGGTATGGGCACAACAGTTCCAAAACTGTAGTGGGTAGCTGACACACTTGGAGAGCTTGTTGAAAAAGGTTGTTGGGCTCAATCTCAAGATCTGACACAGTGGGTCTTTGAGAAGGGCTTCAGAACTTACATTTCTGAACATGTTCTCAAATGATGCCGATACTGCTGGTCCAGGGACCACGTTTTGGAAACTACTACACTAGTAAAAAGACAACCGCTTTAGAGCAAGAAGACTTCGCCTTGAGACATCCTTCTGGTTTTTATAACTTTTGTCATCTGGGTGGAAAATTCTAGGCTTTCCTAGGCTTGAGGTTAGTGCTTTGTAAAGTAACTCATGAAGCCTGATATGCTTACCTCATAGAGTTGTTTTGAAGATTAAATTACATCGAGGACATGGAAGATTCTTACAAATGGCAAACGCTTAGATGAATAAATGCTTGTTAGTGCTTCTGCTGTTATTTGGAGAAGGTGCCTTTTTAGCCTGGAAGTTCAATCAGCTATTTATGGACCCACTTCCTCCTGGGCAGTTGACCAGCTTTCTCTCCTCTCCTATGGCCATGGGCCAACTGCCCCAAGGAGCTGCATGAAACATGTCGGGTCTCTCTGTAATGTTCCCACAAATTTGTTAGACTTAACCAGAGTCTAAGTGAAGGAAATGCTTTCAGAATGTTCTGGATGTTTGGCCCAAGGCATTGTTCCCCTTTACTGGTCTATAGGGACTAAAGGGAGTCTGTCAATCAGAGATGAACTAGGGTGGAACCATCAGCCGTTGGCAGTTACTCCTCAGAGATTTGCTTGTGACTCATGACAGCAACTTGCCAGGGGGAGGGGAAGGAAATTATCTGGAAAACACCCTTAATAAAACTGAAAGGAACATTCTGGGAAAGAGAGGAAAAAGTGAAAATTAAGGCGAAACAAAGTTAAGTTCCCCCAAAGATCCCCATCCGTCTTGTCTGATGTTTTTTCACCGAGAGTAGAAAGAACCCAGATTTTGACTCTCTGATTCCTGACTCTGACACTTTATTGACTATAACTGTCGCGAATGTGATGAACAGAAACTAATTTATTCCCCAGTCAACTATCTCTTTCAATTTAATATAATTCAGTTAGTTTTCTGTCAATGATACTTTTCAGAACCTCATTTCTTTCTTTTTTTTTTTTTTTTTTTTTGCCCAGGAGAGACTGTCCAGTGGAAAGAAGAGAATGAAGATCATCCCAGGGTCTCTTTTCAAAGGAACTACAGCAAGATTTGCAGAAACCAAATATGGTCATTGAGTCTACAGTGTGCCCATAAATGGTAGTAATATAGCTATTTCTCCAACACTACCTCTGAGAGTGCAACAGATCAAGAATCACTAAGAGAGCCTTTGTGTTAGTTACTTAGTCATGTCCGACTCTTTGCAACTCATGGACTATAGCCCACCAGGCTCCTCTGTCCATGGGATTCCCCAGACAAAAATACTGGAGTGAGCAGTTATTCCCTTCTCCAGATGGCCTTCCCAACCCAAGGATCAAACCTGGGTCTCCCACATTGAAGGCAGATTCTTTACTGTCTGGGCCACTAGCTTTTAAATGGTAGCAAAACTGTTCTAGTGGCAAGGTTTACCTGAAAAGTTTGCATTTCTTTTTTTATCTAGAAGATGAGTGTGGGGTTGCAACATTTTCTCCCAAAACGTACTCATTTGTTTGTTTATCCATTGAACTCTTCTTTTTTTATTGGAGCACAACAGCTTTACAATGTTGTGTTGGTTTCTGCTGTACAACAAAGCAAATCATATAACTCATGAAGCTCAATATCAAAAAAACCCCCAAACAACCCAATCAAAAATGGGCACAAGACCTAAATAAACATTTATCCAAAGAAGACATATAGATGGCCAAGAGGCACAGGAAAAGATGCTCAGCATCACTAATTATTAGAGAAATGAAGATCATTGAACGCTTCTTGTTTAGTTACTAGAAATATTTCCTGATAGTTATCTGACTTTGAGAATTTCTTGCAATGCAGAAGGCCAACTACCAGAAAAGTCTACTCCAAGCTCTTCCGAAACACAGGGTAGCATTTCAGATATACTTCTGAACAAACTGAATCAAGTAGGATGTGATACTTGGTTCTCTCTTTTTTTCTGGTACCTCTCTAAGGGATCAGTGGCCTTTGTCACCAGATATGGGCATCCCCGTTTTCCCCTAAAGTCCCCAGCATACCAAAGTGTATATTGGTCTTGCTTTCAGTTCTTTTTCTATATGAATATCAAGATATGTCCAAGTGAGTTTCAAAGCTTTCTATAAAATAGATTTTTATTTCTTTGTAATTATTCCTACTATCACTCATCTCTCCAAAAGCATTAATGTGTCTCTATATGAACTGGAGTAGGACATCATCAATTCAATGAATATGAGTTTGAGCAAACTCAGGAAGACAGTGAAGGCTAGGGAAGCTTGGTGTGCTGAAGTCCATGGGGTTGCAGAGAACTGGACATGACTGAGTGACTGAACAACAGCAACAACAAGGACAACCAGAAAGGCAGACACTCAGAAATTCTTTCTAAAATCTCATTTTCTTGATTCTTTTTTCTCTTCGAGGAGACCCCAGTACAGACAAATTTGAGGCTCATGCTGGAACACTCTTTTCCATTCCAAATTAGACTAGTTACCTCATACTTTAGCACCACTTTTTACCTTCCAGTGTCTGTAGACCCACTTTCTACTCATCAACCATATCTATACTCCATTGACCACTAGCTCAGCCTCAATTGTTTTTTATGTCTAATTTTCTAGCCCAGGTGATCATTTCATAAGACCACAGTCATAATTCTTCCAAGTGGAATGGATCTTGGTCTGGTCCCCAAACAAAGCTGACACCTACCTTAAAATCAGCTAACTTTATCGAGATCTATGCATCAAACTCTGCACTAGTAGTAATAGGAGGCACTAATAGGGTGCTCACCATGGCCATGCCCTGTGTGCTTTGCGTTAGTTAACTCAGTTTTCATTATAACAACCCCATGAGGTTGGCATTTGTGTTGTTCCCATTTTGCAAATGAGAACTCTGAGATACAAAGAGATCAAGTAGCTTCCCATACAGTTAACAAGTAGTATGGCCATGATCTGTACCCAGAAGTCTCTCTACATCATTCACAATATTGACTCTACCCACATCCTGCCTCTCAAAGGGTGAAGCCCTTTATAAAGGTTATCTCAGTGAGTCATCATAGCAATCGCATGAGATAATTCCTGTTGTCATTCTCATTTTCATTTGGGAAAACAAAGATTTAGAAAAGTAAAACCCCATGATTTATTTAATGTAGAACTGGAACTGAAATTTAAGTACAGCTGATATTAAATCCTGTATCTTTATTTACTGTTCTGTTCTATGTTCATCTATAAATATTTTCTTGTTTACCTCTTTAAGTGGCACTTTTAACCAGTGTTTCTCAGACTTAAGCAATGCCTTTGATATTATGAGACATACAAAAAAAATTGTTTTGGATCCCCATATTGACTTAAATAATTGTTATTATGCTATATAAAGACACATTAATATAAAACCAGTTAAGTAATTTATATACTTATAACTATTTTATGACTGAAAAATCTAAATTAAGTTACAAATTAAATAAAGCCAAAAGTTCAATAAAATTCCAAATAGTATAAATAATATCAAGCATCATTTCAACTACAAGAATTTTTTTAATATTTAGATGATAAAGATTTTATTTTTTAACTTTATCTTTTTTAATTGAAATATAGTTGATTTATAATGTAATTTAGTTATGCATGTACATATATATGGGGATTCCTTGGTGGCTCAGCAATAAAGAATCCACCTGTAATCTCCTACAGTAGACAAGGAGATGCGGGTTCAATCCCTTGTCAGGAAGATACCTTGTCAGGAAGATACCTTGGAGAATGGCATTACTACCCATTCCAGTATTCTTGCGAGGAGAATCTGATGGACAGAGGAGCCTGGCAGGCTGCGGTCCACAGGGTTGGACACAATTGAAGCAACTGAGCACTCGCACATGCACATACATATACATATATATTCTCTTTTCATAATTTTTTCCATTATATGGTATTACAAGACATTGAATATAATTCTCTGTGCTATACAGTAAGTCCTGATTATTTATCTTTTTTATATATAGCAGTATGTATCTGTTTCAGCAGAATTTCCTATTTTATCCCTCCTTCTTTTGCCTTTGTTAACCATAAGTTTGTTTTCTATGTCTGTAAGTCTATTTCTCTTTTATAAACAAGTTCTTTTGTATCATTTTTAAAAATTTTTTAAAATTACATATAAGTGATATCACATATAAGTGATATTTGTCTTTGACTTACTTCACTTAGTATGATAATCTCTAGGTCCATTCATGTTGCTGCAAATAGCATTATTCTATTCATTTTTATGGCTGAGTAATGCTCCATTGTGTGTTTCTGTGTATCATACCTTCTTTATCCACTCATCTATAGACAGCCATCTAGGTTGTTTCCATGTTTTGGTTATTATAAATAGTGCTAATATGAACATTAGGGTACATATATCTTTTTGAATTAGTTTTCTTTGGATATATGCTCAAGAGTGGATTACTAGATCATATAATAACTCTCTTTTTAGTTTTTTAAGTAACTTTCATAATGTGCTCTGGAGAAGGACATGGCAACCCACGCCAGTGTTCTTGCCTGGAGCATCCCAGGGATGGTGGAGCCTGGTGGGCTGCCATCTGCGGGGTCGCACAGGGTCAGACACGACTGAAGCAACTTAGCAGCAGCAGCAGCATAATGTGCTCGTAGTGGCTGCATCAATTTACATTCTCCTCACCAGTGTAGAAGGGTTCCCTTTTCTCCACACCTTCTCCAGCATCTGTTATTTGTAGACATTTTGAAGAGCACTATTCTAACTGATGTGAAGTGATACCTCTTTGTGCTTTTGGTTAGCATTTCTCTAGTAGTGATATTGTTGGTTAGTGATATAACCAATAGGTGCCTATTGGTTACCTGAATGTATTCTTTAGAGAAATGTATATTTAGGTTTTCTGTCCAATTTTTTATTAGTTTCTTTTTTTATATGTTAAGCTGTATGATCTCTTTGTATATTTTGGAAAGTAATCCCTTGTCAGTCACATCATTTGCAAATATTTTCTTCCATTTTATATGTTGTCTTTTCATTTTATTTATGGTTTCCTTTGCTGTACAAATGGTCTCAAGTTTAATTAGGCCTCATTTGTTTATTTTTTGCTTTTGTTTCTATTATTCTAGGAAACAGATCCAAGAAAATATTGCTGTGATTTGTGTCAAAGTGTGTCTTGCTTATGTTTTCTTTCAGGAGTTTTATAGTATCTGGTCTTACAGTTAGGTCTTTAATTTATTTTTATTTGATTTTGGTACATGGTATTAGAGGATGTTCTAGTCTCATTCTTTTTTATGTAGCTGTCCGGTTTTCCCAGCACCACTTATTGAGAGAGTGCCTTTTCTCCATTGTATATTCTTTCCTCCTTTGTTGTAGATTAATTGATGATAAGTGCATGGGTTTATTTCTGAGTTCTTTATCATGTTCTGTTGATCTATGGATCTGACGTTGAGCCAGTACCATACTTCTTTTACTATTGTAGTTTTGTAATATAGTCTGAATTCAGGGCACATGATTCTTCCACCTCTGTTCTTTTTCAAGATTGTTTTGGTAACTCAGGGTCTTTTGTGTTTTCATTTTAATTTTTAAAAAATTAATTTTTTTTGTTCCATAAGTGCAAGGTTTAAATGGGCAACTTTGTACTGAAATGACATTTGCAATGTGACCATAGTAATGATTGCTATGGAAGAGCTGTTTTGAGCCTGGCATTTCTGACTACTATATATCCTATCATAATACAATCTCTCATCTATTATGTTTATCCAATGACCTGAGAAACTTTTGTCTGTATAATGTTATTTGGCCTTCACTTACCCAAAGATGTTGGCATAGTAAGTCCATCTCTGTTCCTATACAATTAACCTACAGTAATAATGTTAGTTTAATTTGGTGCTGATTTGTCCATTACCCAGGACACACGTGGCTAGACCCTTAACAAACTCCTGTGGAGAGTGAAGACAAATTTGATCCATTAGCAAGCTTTAATTGAAGGTCACCTAAAATGGCAAGGTCTCCCTGCATCTCTGAATCTTAAACAGCTGGAACTACTTAATGCCTTTTACTCACACACACACACACACACACACACACACACACACACACACACACACACACTTAAAGTGCTGTCTCAAAGTAGACTTTTAGAAAATACCCAGTATATACTAATGCACACACACAAACATCCTTTATGATGTTTTAAATGCCAAATTAAATTCAGTTTTATTGTGTTTTAAAACATCAGCTCTGGAAGAAAGAAAAAAAGGTTTTAAAAAATTAGAAGCAGCTTCATGAGTGAACAAACTGAATGCCTGTTAATTCCATCACCAGCAAAAAAAAGCAGTATTTAGAGATTAATGTGTAATCTCAGATTTTGATTCAAAATTGAGTTGCATGCTCTGGCTTCTAAGTGAAGAGAGAAAGGGAACTGGAAAGAAATCAGGAAGAGGATAGTCATGGGAAGTCACTTTTTTGTTTTTACTATACTTCAAATAAAAGAAAAAACTGCTCAGAAGAAGAAGAACTAACATCCTATAATGAACTTCTATAACTACAGAAGAGACTGAGAGTAAAGAAAGCGTCAGGATAACTTTGTTTCTGGACACAGGAACTTTGTATATAGTGTAAAAGGGCTAACAACTTGGTAGTTAAAAGGGTTAAACTTAAAAAAAATAAGCATAATTGAGTTATAATTTTGTGTTAAAATTTAAAGGGTTTAACTTTTATTTTGCCTAAACATTAGGAAATGGAAGGAAAGAGTTAGAATTCCAAACTAGCAAGCTCTCTATTTTCAACATCTTTTAATTACTAGATTTGCTCATTTGTGTATATTAGTCAAGGAGATTCTAATAATGGCATAAGCTAATATCTATTTATGCTTTCCATGCTAACATCTTTATATGCATTATTTCATTTGGTCCTCTTGATGTCGGAAACCGCATGAGGTAGTCATAATTAAAATCCCCATTTTTATAGATAAGGAAAGTTAGTCAAGAAGAGGTTAAATTATTTACTTACAGTTACTTACATATCTATCAAATGACAGAACCAGGATCAGAGCCTGGGTCTGTGTGATCCCTAAGCCAGAGTTCTTAATCCCTAGCACCGAGTTTCTTTCTAGGTAATCAGATCCTAATAATATAATGTACCACAGCAATTAGCTGTCAAGCCTGCTTATGTTTTTGATGGGAAACCTGAGACCCACAGATATTAAAAGAATTTTTTAAGCTTATAAAACAAGTAAAACCAGGTTCCAAATTCACAATCTAACATTTCTACCATATGTGTTATTTAAAAAAAAAACCTATTTGCATTACGTGGTTTTGTTCTAATTTAATTCTCACAATTCTGTGTATCCAGTACATACGTACTACATATTAACTTCATGCATAAGAAAATGGAGACTGACATGGTAAATTTTTGGTAGTTGCAAAATTAATGGTTTCGATTTTTTTGTAAAAAAAAATGCATAGTTGAATATAAAATGGAAATATCCCTGTTCCTTCTTCTGTTAACTCTGGCAGCACTGCTGTCCCACAGGCTGCAATGAAGGGCATCAAGCTAACTGAGCTCGTTGACAGCTTTTGTTCATAGCTGAATATCTTCTGGCTGGTTTCCAGTTTGTCCTTAAGCCTGGTTACCTCTCATTCCCATTACCTCAGAGTCTCTGAAGGCATCTGAGTTTGTGAGTTTGTCCTAGCAGAGTACTTAGAAATTAGGGTGACCACCTATCTCCGTTTGCCTAAGACTAAGAGGAGGAGCTTCCCTGGTGACTAAGATGATAAAGAATCTGCCTGCAAAGCTGGAGACCTGCGTAGGGAAGATCCCCTGGAGATGGGAATGGCAACCCACTCCAGTATTCTTACCTGGAGAGTCTCATGATCAGAGGAGTCTGGCAGGCTACACGCCATAGGATCGCAAAGAGTCAGGCAAGACTGACGTGACTTAGTATGCATGCCCGAGAGAAAGACGGTTCTCAGGACATGGCTTTTTCAGTGCTAAAACCAGGGAAGGCATGGGAAAATGAGGATAAGGTAGGAACCCTATTAGACATCCATAAAATATTGATATTTTCTGTTGTAGAGGAAGAAACACTGAGGTCTAGCTTTATTAACACATTCCAAGCATTGTTCATTCATTCATATTGATAGACATTTATTTTCTAATCTACGTCAGACAATTGCTAAGAAAAAGTGAGAAGAGCAGAACAGAGAATCTCTGCCTTCAGCAATCAAAGCATGTACGTAAAGTGGGTAAGGCCAACTTACAAATAACTGTAACACCAGGCAGAATGATGAAATGATACTGGAAGCTGACACGAACGTTCTGAGTGTGTGTGTTTTTCATAAGAGGGTGATACAGCTTTCTATTACGAGCCATGTTACATAACCGAAGTTCCCAAGGATCTCAACTCTCCACTTAAAATATAACAAGGTCAGTACAATGAAGGATACACTGCAAATGCCAAATACGGTTTCTTCAGCTGTTTCTAGGGGAATCCAACTTTTAATAGGAAATCCGAGTATTTAACAGGAAAGTCATTCTTATGGGGAAATCAATCATAAGGAGATAGTTTCTTAGCCACAGTCACTTTTCACATGCATGCAAATGGCTTATTTGATTTTATTTAAAGGCACAGGCAGCTCAGTTGGACATAAGCTGTCTTTGCAGGTGAACCTGTGATGTGGGTAGGCCTAGGAAAAATCTCTCAGTGATATTCATTATGGAAGACAAGTAGCTTATGACAGCTAAAAACCATCTTCATTACCCTTGCCAAGCTTCTACCTTGTTTCACATCACTGCTGGTAATGACTGAGAAAACAAGTCATTAGAGGCCTGGCATACCTATCTGTATAATGGACTATATTAGTTTAACAGCTGAACAAACCTTCATGAATCATAGCTATTGATAGGGAGGGAAGTATTCATTCCACCCTGAGGTTTTGGAAGGATGAAGAAAGTAGAGGAAGGCTTCACACAGGGAGGCTACCCTTGAGTGGAGCATTGATGGTTCAGGAGTTATTCACTAAAAGATGGTGGAGAACTGTCAGTCTTGACTGATAGAGATGAGGTGAGCAGGGAGCTAGAGACGTGAAAGATGGGATGCATCTGGGGAATGGAGAGTGGCTCTGTATGGCTAGACAATCTGTGTTAGGCTGAGTAATGCCATCAACTGTATCCAAAGATGTCTACAGTCTAAAACTGTGCTATGTGCTAAGCCACTTCAGTTGTGTGACTCTTTGTGACTTCATGGACCATAACCCGGCAGGCTCCTTTGTTCATGGGGTTCTCCAAGCAAGAATACTAGAGTGGGTTGCCATTTCTTACTCCACGGGATCTTCCTGACCCAGGGATCGAACCTGAGTCTCTTACATCTCCTGCATTAACAAGGGGTTTCTTTACCACTAGTGCAATGTGCAAATCTGTTACCTTCCGTGGCAAAAGAACTTGGCAGATGTGGTGACACTAAGTGTGATCTCTCCAACTCTATGCTTTTTTGAAGTTGTTTTGACTACTTAGGTTCCATAAATTCATTTATATATGAATTTTAGGATCAGTTTATCAATTTAAAAAAGCAAGTTAGTTTTTGGTAGTGATTTATTTCAATTCATAGATCAATTTGAGGATTATGACCTTTTAAGTAATACTAAGTCTTCCAGTCCTCATTCTTTCTATTTTTGTAGATCCTTAATTTCTTTTAACAATATTTTGTAGTTATCGGTGTGCAAGTCTGACACTACTTTTGCTCAACTTATTGTTAATTATGCTGGAGTTTTTGGATGGAACTGTAAATGAAATTTAATTTCTAATTCAGTTTCTTTTCTTGTTATAGGTCTGTTCAGGTTTCCTATTATATATTTTTATTAGTAGACTATTGTTTAGAATACTTTTTTATTGTTATTTATTTGCTTTGGCTGTGCTGGGTTTTCATTACTGTACACAGAATGAAAAGTGGGCTACTCCCTAGTTGCGATGCAGGGGCTTCTCATTGCAAGGGCTTCTCTGTTGCAGAGCACAGGCTCTAGGTGCACTGGCTCAGTAGTTGTGGCATATGGGCTTAGTTGCCATGTGGCATGGGGGATCTTCCCGGACCAGGGATTGAACCAGTGTGCCCTGCATTTCAATGTGGATTCTTAACCACTAGACTGCCAAGGGAGTCCCTAGAACTGTTTTCAGTTCAGTTCAGTTCTGTTGCTCAGTCGTGTCTGACTCTTCGTGGCCCCATGAACCACATGAGGCCTCCCTGTCCATCACCAACTCCCAGAGCCTACCCAAACTCATGTCCATTGAGTCAGTGATGCCATTCAACCATCTCATCCCCTGTCATCCCCTTCTCCTCCTGCCTTCAATCTTTCTCAATATCAGGGTCTTTTCCAATGAGTCAGCTCTTCACATCAGGTGGCCAAGTATTGAAGTTTCAGCTTCAACATCAGTCCCTACAATGAATACCCAGGACTGATCTCTTTTAGGATGGACTGGCTGGATCTCCTTGCAGTCCAAGGGACTCTCGAGTCTTCTCCAACACCACAGTTCAAAAGCATCAATTCTTCAGCACTCAGCTTTCTTTATAGTCCAACTCTCACATTCATACATGACTACTGGAAAAACCATAGCCTTGACTAGACAGATCTTTGTTGACAGTAATGTCTCTGCTTTTCAATATGCTGTCTAAGTTGGTCATAACTTTCCTTCCAAGGAGTAAGCATCTTTTAATTTCATGGCTGCAATCACCATCTGCAGTGATTTTGTAGCCCCCCAAAATAAAGTCAGCCACTGTTTCCACTGTTTCCCCACCTATTTGCCATGAAGTGATGGGACTGGATGGCATGATCTTAGTTTTCTGAATGTTGAGTTTTAAGCCAATTTTTTCACTGTCCTCTTTCACTTTCAGAATAGTTTAGATTTACAGGAAAACTGAACAGATAGTAGAATTCACAAATACTCCTCACATAGTTTCTCCAATTATTAATATCTTGCATTAATATAGTACATTTTTTGTGATTAATGGCCAGGATTTATACATTATTTTTAGCCAGGGTCCATATTTATTCATATTTCCTCAATTTTACCCAATATTCTTTTTCTATTCCAAGATCCCATCAAAGAGATACTCGGTTTAATTTGCTTGTAACATCTCCTTTGACTCCACTTGGCTGTGACACGTTCTCAAACTTTTTGTTGTTTTTGTCATCCTCCACAGTTTTGAGGCTTACTGGGCAGGTATATTTGTTTTTCACAAAGCATGTGTATGTATAGTTGTCAGAATCAGAACTGACTTTCCATATTTTGTTGTAAAGATTAAAGGTAAAATAAAGGTAATATCTGCACAGGACTTATTACAGTGGCCATTACACAGGAGGAGTTAAAAACGAAAAAGAGTCCCTAATTCTATTGTATCTTGTATTGTTTTGCAATTTCACGAGTGCTTATTTAAAAGTTTTTTTCATAATAAATCTGTTGACTTCTTTAAATCACGAACCATAAAGTTTACCTCTCTGTGTTCTCTGAAGTGTTGAGTTCATGCTATGTGTTCACTAAACATCTGGTGGTCAGTTATTTCAGAAGGGCAGAGCTTCCTTATCCCACTACCCAAATTCCTTAAGCATATAGAACTCAGAGATGTGTGTCTTTAGGTAAAGGAAACATTGGATAGAGTCCTCATTGGCTATTTATATTTCTGTAGGAATGAGTTATCTGATGTTGTCTTAAGGAAAAATTTTGAAGCAGTCTAAGTGGTAGATTGGTTTGTGGACCACACTGCTTCTTTACCCTGTATTGCCATCCTTGCCAAGTGACTTTGCAGTTCTCTTATCATGAGAGGAATTTTACTCATAGTTTGGTTTGAAATCCAGTCATGTGACTTTCTTGATCAACAAAATGAAAAAAACAATAATGGTTGTGTGCCATTTCTAAGCATAGATCTCAAGAAACATTGATTATTTGCACTGACCTTCTTGAACTTCTGCCATCCCCATGACGAGGATATACCCAGACTGGTCTGCCCTTCCAGAAGGAGGGTGAGAGACAAATGAGACAGAAACTTCCCTAGTCAAACCCTAGCTGGTGTAGACTCTTCAGTCCAGCTGCAGATAATCTGAGCAATTCCAGTCTGGATTATCTAATTTACAGCCAACACACACTTGTATAAGCTATAAAAATACAGGATTTTTTAATTCACAAAATATTTTGTATTATTATGCTGCAACGGTTGATTGATTCAGCAGTTCATAATGTGAGGATGCCAAATATTCTGATGGGCAGGATGAAGCACATACCAATAAACAGAAGGGAGAGAGGAGGGAAGTTTAGGAGCATCCAATACAAATATTGTCCTATGTCATCTTGCTGTGCTGTACCCAATCTGGTGAAATGAGTGCAGTGGCAAGGGTCTTCTGGTTCTGAAGAAAATATAGGCGGGTCTGCTTAAACAGATATATCGTGTCCCTAACAATCATAAAGTGTAATATTGACTTTACCATTTAATATTCATTGTCACATGCCAAGGTAAGTAAGGTATAGCTGGACTCATTTGCAGAAGGTAATAACCAAATATACAGTTACACTTAAAATGTGGTATAGTAAATGCTGGGCTTCCCAGGTGGTGGGTAAATTACTAGCTTGCCAATGCAGAAGACCCAATAGATGTGGGTTCAATCCTTGGGTCAGGAAGTTCCTCCAGTGTGGGAAATGGTAACCTTCTCCAGTAATATTACCTGGAAAATTCCATGGATAGAGGAGCCTGGCACATTATGGTCCCCACGTAGTCACAAAGAGTTGGACATGACTGAGCAACACAGCACTGCAGCAGATAATAAATGCTATAGTCAGGGCAGTGGGAGCTGCTACTGGATAAATCAGAAGAGACAGCTGAACAAAACTTAAAGGAATAGCCAAGGCCAACCACTGAAAAGAAGGGAAAGAGTAGGAAAAGAGAATATTGACTATAATAGCCATTGGTTATTGAACTCGTGCTCTGTGCCAGCCACTGCTGTCTTCTTTACTTGTATTGAAGTCTTTACATCAGTCATATGAAGCCAGGACTTTTGCAGATGAAGAAACAGGCTGAGAGTGGTTATATGACTTGCCAAAAGCCGTAGAATTAATTAGCAGAAGAATTGTGGTTGGAACCTGTTCCTTCTAATCTTAGCCAATGAAGTGTAAGGCTTTCCCTTCTCCCTCCCCTCCCCTCTCCCCAAGGCCATACTGGGAACACTAAGGTTCCAGTCTAGTGAAAAGAGAATTCCTTTCTCAAGGTTCATGATCACTTTCCTGTCTTCCTACAGATGAGGATTTCTTTCTGGCTTTAGTGCAATGAACCTTAAACAGCTGTGTCACATGATGCTCAGAATAAGGGCCAGCCAGTTTATCTGAGGCCAGAGTATTGGTCTCAGCATCCTGAAAGCAAGGCAAGATCTGTGCAGCTGTTTTGCTCTCACATTGGTGCCCCACCTTCCCATGTGAAACCCTTTCAGCCAAAGCCACCTTTCACTCTCAGTGCTCAAAAGTCAGTGATATGATTTCCAACCCCAGAAAAGGGAGCAGGGGAAATGGTTTGGAGAGTCTGTTAGTCTTAAAAGCCCAGGGTCAAGGCATAAAACCAACAGGAAAATTTCAAACTGTGAAGCCCACTCAACTGTAGTTAAGGGAAACCCCTCTGGAGTCTATGAGCTGTGCTGGTTAATGGCTGGGCACAACTGCATCTAATTGGCCTGTGATCCGGGAAGCCTCTCGTTGCAGTATGCTGGCTGCCTGGCACACTGCTCAGAGGTGAAATCCGATGAGACAAGAGCAAGATTCTGTACTCCATTGAAAGCAACCAGGGATACTGTCTATACTGGGGAACGCAGAAATATTCTAACCCACAAAGAAAGGGGCTTTCCATGGCTTTCCCAATAATATGCATTCATCTGAAAAGGAAACTAAGAAAAAGCCCTGCTGGTCAAACAGAAAGTAGATCTATCCCCTGCACAGTGCAGGCACTGTTCTGAGTTCATTCTTATGGAAGAGACACCCATGACGCACCCTGTTTTAAATAACTGACTATTTGCTTCTCATTTGAGATGCACAATCTTCTCAATGAAATGGCCACTTAATAACCCTCTCTTTAAAACTGAACAATTGAGTTAGTTGCTAGTCAAACATTTCTGTCTCTCACCCTGGCCAAACATCCATGGAGTGAAAGAGGAAACGTCTCACTGTGCTTCAAACATGGAAGGCTATTTTCTGCCTTCCTGTCTTTGCACAAGCTGGTCTCTTTGTCTAGAAAATAGCTTTTTCGCTGTTGAATGCTTAATAGTCCTTCCAGATAACAGTGGTGGTGGCAATGATTATGATGTGTGACCCATAATATTTGCACTGGTGTATTCTGTACCTGCTACTGCACTAAAAATTTTGTGTGGATTATTTCCTTTATTTCTCTAAAATAATGTGCTCTCTTTATCCCCATTTTACAGACAAGAAAACTCAGGTACAGAAGAGTGTGTTGCCCAAGGAGTGTGGCAAGTTAGTGTAAAAACACCACCCTACATATCAACTAAAAAACTGAATGAAAAATACACAGCCCATCAAATGTAAATAAAGATACTCTCCTATGTTCCTGGTAGGAATACAAATTGGTAGAACCACATTGGAAAATTATTTGATAGTATTTATTAAAGTTGAAAACATATCTAAGTCATTCCATTTTAAGGTGGCTTTGTTGTTGCTTAGTTGCTAAGTCATGTCCGACTCCTTTACTAGCCCGTGGACTGTAGCCTGTCAGGCTCCTCTGTCCATGGGATTTCCCAGGCAAGAATACTGGAGTGGGTTGCCATTTCCCTCTCCAAGGGATCTTCCCAACCCAAGGCTGACCCAAGTATTGAACTTGCCGGTCCAGCATGGCAGGCTGATTCTTTACCACTGAGCACCTTGGAAGCCTGAGCCCTAGTGTGTATGTAAACTAACAAGAAGGCCCATGTGTCTGGATGGGAATGAGAACAAGAGAGAGGAGCAGGAAGTGAAATTGGACATATGAGCATGGGGTAGGTGATGAAGGATCTCTTAGACTATGAAAAACGCTTGAAATTTTTTTTAAGAGTGATGAGGGATCTTCCCTGGTGGATCCAGTGGTTAAGAATCCACCTTGCAATGCAGGGGACATGGGTTTGATAGCTGGTTGGGGAAATATGGTCCCGCAGGCCAGGGAGCAACTAAGCCCATGCACAGCAAATGCTGAGACTGCCTACCACAGCTAGAGAGTCCGCGTGCTCCAGCGAGAGATCCCACGTGATGTGACAAAGGTCTTGTGTGTCACAACTAAGACCCAATAAAGCCGAATAAACAAGAATGATGAGAAGCATTGATGGTTTTGATCAGGCAAATGACCTGATGTGATTTGTGTATCAAAAGAGCACTCTTCAAATGTTGCTGCAGAGTGTTATGATAAAGATTACATGCTCTGAGTGCTGGCTTTTGTTGTGTTATTATTAATGCTATTTCATAGAATTAACTGATCCTCCTCATAACCATAGACATGAGTCGTTTGCTATACGGTACAAACATGTACTGCCTTTGGAGTAATGTAGTGCATGAATGGACTCTAAGGGAGAAATAACAAAAAAATCCTACCAATCATTGTTTTAGTAACTCTGTGATATCATAGTACTAGAAATTGAATTACTTAGATTTTTAAAGTGTTATGAATATGATGTGCATTTTTTTCCTCTTTTCAAATCAGTTATTATTGCTTTTAACTTTATTAACAACCTTATTGAGATATAATTTACATTGTCGCTTTCCCCCTGAGTTTCTTTTCCCTTTTATTAACTGTAAAATTTGTGTGTGTGTGTATGTGCATATGTTTGTTTGTATGTGGTATTTAAAAATAGTAAACTGATTTTTGAGAAGCACAGTTAATAAAATACTTAGGTTTATAGCATAGGATGGATTAAGATTGATTGTATGCAGCAGGAAAAACTGCAATATTTTCAGAGTTTCTAATTGACATATTAATTTTGCTGGTTACCTTTTTTCTTAATGCCTGCACTAACTCTGACAATTGCTCTGACATTTTATAATTTAGGCAAGAAGGCTGAGAGTCGTTTTATGCTTTTGCAAGGAACAAACAGCAAGATTATATGCTTAACAGAGTCTAGTAGCTAATGTTGGTTGGCATCAGTCTTTCCCTGAGCTCATAAGAGACTCTCAGTGTACATGTTGTTTATTAATGGGGAGAGCAGTAAAATTATTTAGATATCACCACATGGTTGTCCACTTGTGCATTGTTTCAGTTTTTCATTTGTTCCTGTGCATCTTGGGGTCATTTAATTACTAAACTCCTCATCCAGGTGTTCTTCTAAAGATCTTTGGTTCTTTTTGTTTTAATTTAAACAAATTAAAAGTTTGTTTACAGAGTTGTGTTGGTTTTTGCCATACAATAATGCAAATCAGCCAGCCTAGGGAGCCCAGTCTAGCACTCTGTGATGGCCTGGAGGGATGGGATGGGGAAAGGGGAGGGAGGCTAGAGAGGGAGGGGATGTATGTATAAGATTTTTGATTCCAAAGGATCATTTTGGCCTTGAATAAAAACTTAAAATCACATCAGAGAGAAAAAAAGATCTCATTAGGAACGATCCATGAGATATATATATATTTTTAATTTTCTTTACTTTATTGTGTTAGTTTTGCCATACAATGACATGAAACCGCCATGGGTTTACATATGCTCCCCCTCCAGAACCCCCCTCCCTCCTTCCTCCCGATTCCCTCCCCCCTGGGAAATCTCGGTGCACCAGCCCCGAGCATCAACCCTGGGCTGGCGATTGATTTCACATATGATAATTAACATGTTTCAATGCCATTCTCCCATATCATCCCACCCTTGCCCTCTTCCACAGAGTCCACGAGTCTGTCCTATACATCTGCGTTCCTTTTGCTGTCTCACATGCAGGGTTCTCATTACCATCTTTCTGAATTTCATATATATGCGTTAGTATACTGTATTGTTGTTTTTCCTTCTGGCTTACTTCACTCTGGATAATAGGCTCCAGTTCCGTCCACCTGAGTAGAACTGATTCAAATGTATTTTTTGTTAATGCTGAGTAATATTCCATTGTGTATATGTACCACAGCTTTCTTATCCATTTGTCAGTTGATGGGCATCTAGGTTGCTTCCATGTCCTGGCTATTGTAAACAATGCAGCGATGAACATTGGGGTACACGTGTCTCTTTCAATTCTGTTTTCCTCGGTGTGTATGCCAAGCAGTGGGATTGCTGGGTCATATGGCAGGTCTATTTGCAGTTTTTTTAAGGAATCTCCACACTGTTTTCCATAGTGGCTGTACTAGTTTGCATTCCCACCAACATTGTAAGAGAGTTCCCTTTTCTCCACATCCTCTCCAGCATTTATTGCTTGTAGACTTCTGGATGGCAGCCATTCTGACTGGTGTAAAGTGGTACCTCATTGTGGTTTTGATTTGCATTTCTCTGATAATGAGTGATGTTGAGCATCTTTTCATGTGTTTGTTAGCCATTTTTATGTCTTCTTTGCAGAAATGTCTGTTAAGTTCTTTGGCCCACTTTTTGATTGAGTCGTTTATTTTTCTAGAATGGAGCTGCAGGAGTTGCTTGTATATTTTTGAGATTAATTGTTTGTCCAATTAAAGGGATCCAGATTGGAAAAGAAGAAGTAAAACTCTTTCTGTTTGCAGATGACATGATCCTCTACATAGAAAACCCTAAAGACTCTACCGGAAAATTACTAGAGCTAGTCAGTGAATATAGCAAAGTTTCAGGATACAAAATCAACACACAGAAATCCCTGGCATTCCTATACACTAACAATGAGAAAACAGAAAGAGAAATTAAGGAAACAATTCCATTCACCATCGAAACAAAAAAAATAAAATACTTAGGAGTATTTCTACCTAAAGAAACAAAAGACTTATATATAGAAAACTATAAAACACTGATGAAAGAAATCAAAGAGGACACAAACAGATGGAGAAATGTGCCGTGTTTGTGGATTGGAAGAATCAATATAGTGAAAATGAGTATACTACCTAAAGCAATCTATAGATTCAATGCAATTCCTATCAAGCTACCAGAGGTCTTTTTCAGAGAATTAGAACTAATAATTTCACAATTTGTTTGGAAATACAAAAAACCTCGTATAGCCAAAGCAATCTTGAGGAAGAAGAATGGATCTGGAGGAATCAACCTACCTGACTTTAGGCTATACTACAAATCCACAGTCATTAAGACAGTATGGTACTGGCACAAAGACAGAAATATAGATCAATGGAACAAAATAGAAAGCCCAGAGATAAATCCACGCATCTATGGACACCTTATCTTTGACAAAGGAGGCAAGAATATACAATGGAGAAAAGACAATCTCTTTAACAAGTGGTGCTGGGAAAACTGGACAGCCACTTGTAAAAGAATGAAACTAGAACACTTTCTAACACCATACACAAAAAGAAACTCAAAATGGATCAAAGATCTAATCGTAAGACCAGAAACTATAAAACTCCTAGAGGATAACATAGGCAAAACACTCTCCGACATAAACCAAAGCGGGATCCTCTATGACCCACCTCCCAGAATATTGGAAATAAAAGCATGAATAAATAAATGGGACCTAATTAAAATTAAAAGCTTCTGCACAACAAAGGAAACTATAAGCAAAGTGAAAAGACAGCCTTCAGAATGGAAGAAAATAATAGTCAATGAAGCAACGGACAAACAATTAATCTCAAAAATATACAAGCAACTCCTGCAGCTCCATGAGATATTTTATTCAAGAAGAGGATACCTCATCTCTTGCCACAGCTCATCCTTTTACGAATACTCCATCTATTTCCCTTGAATGCATCACCCGGGCTTACAATGTCCTTCCAAAATGCATTCAGTTTAATAATTTTTCTTCACCCTTGGTAATACTATTCAGGAATTACTATTTTGACAGTTACCCATACTACCTCTGAGAGAATGGATCACTTCCTCTTATACATTAATAGTAATATACAGCTATAAAAACCCACTTGATATGCAATAGAGAACAGTAAGTCTGTATAAAGACTTGAACACTATTCTCAACATGTTTACCTTTGGAGAGTTTCTTATTAGTTTGCTTTTGCTGCCTATCCTGAATCATAAGAACTGACTCTTAATTTTTCAGGAATTTTGTAAACCTGCTGCTTAACCTAATCATTATTAAAATTGAAATTATATTAATTTGCAATTAGATAAAACATAGTAAGAAAAAAGTTAATACTCAAACTTCATCACTTTCTAATTATTTTACTATATTTTACTATAATCTATGCTCTAAGATTATTCATATTTATCCTATCTAAATGGAGGATGTACTACATAATGGCCTACTACTGGTCACTTTTTCCCAACTCCGTGCTTAGTGAAGTCACATTGGTGGCTTGAAATTGGCCACGGCAGGAGTATTTCCACTATAGAAATGGTGAATGCTGCAAATGAGTTGTGATAGATTTACCAGCATACCACTCATTCCAAGTCAAGTGAATCATTTTGAAGCAGCTGTACTACACAGGCTATGATATTTTCACTTCACGTTCAAAATGGATCAGTCTTGACTGATAGCTAGAAATTTTTCTAATTAGAAGAAAAGGATACTGGAAAAACAACAGATAATACACTACAAGTCCACACTTGTCTAAAAATGATACAGAAATCATCAAAAAAAAGTTGTAATAACTTTTATCTCAAATCCAGCTCTTTCTTTAATGGCAATTTTCATTTTTAACTTGAAGGATCATAAATTCTGAGCAATAAAAATGGAGCATTTAAGTTTCACAGAGTTGTTTTTTCTCCCTGAATACTGCAAACACTCCCCCTTAGATAAGAAATGCCCTGGTCCTTAATTGGTTACCATTTTGAGAATTTATTATTTGTAACTTGAAGAGTTATAGCCTTTTTAACCTTTTTGTAGTGCTCATATTTTAATGTATTTTTTTCATTCTAACAGTAAATAAGTTAAGCCTCTGCTAAAATATACAGACACATTTGCATTGTATAGGTTTTCAGCATAGTTTGCTATTTGTTTTCCTGTGTTCTATATTAATTACCATGCTTCAACTCCAGTTTCTTTTTTTGTCATCTTTTTCAATTGTTATAAAATTTTGATAAACTGTTATATAATATTTATCCAAAATGCATGCTTTAAATACTCAAAGATAGTGAGATTTTAAGGTATTACACTGAGAGATTCTGCTTCAGAAAGTGGAACCAGTTAACAGAAGCTAGAAATATAGAAAGTGTGTGAAAATGGAGATAAAAATAATCCTCAGTTTAGGAGGTCATAGAAAACGAGAACCAGTTCATCAACATCATATCCGTCTCTTGTTGGGAAGCTGGAAAACCAGAAAGAAAAGAATTTAACATCCTTCATTCAGTCATTAAATACATATTTAACATATAATAGGTCACACCCAGTACTAAATACGAGGATAGCAGTGCTGACCTAAACAAAAAAAATCTACATAACCAAGAATATTTAGAGAGATCACTCAAGATTAGACTGAAGATAAAAACATGTGGAAAGGCAAAAGATTTATAGGTTCTGAAGAGAAACCAGAGACTGTCATATAGAATGAAATATCAGAAAGAGAAAAACAAATGTCATATAACTTACTTGCAAAGCAGAAATAAAGACAAAGATTAGACAAAAAACTTAAGGATACCAATAGGGGAAGTGGTGGGGGGCATGAATTGGGAGATTGGGATTGACATATATACATTGTTGATACCATGTACAAAATAAATAACTAATGAGAACCTACTATATAGCACAGGGAACTTTACTCAGTGCCCTGTGGTAACCTAAATGGAAAGGAAATCTAAAAAGGAGAGGATGTAGGTATACATACAACTGATTCAGTTTGCCATACAGAGGAAACAAACACAAAGTTGTAAAACAACTATCAGTTCAGTTCAGTCGCTCAGTCGTTTCTGACTCTTTGTCACCCCATGGACCGCTGGATGCCAGGCCTCCCTGTCCATCACCAACTCCCAGAGTTTACCCAAACTCATACCAATTGAGTCAGTGATGCCATCCAACCATCTCATCCTCTGTCGTCCCCTTCTCCTCCTGCCCTCAATCTTTCCCAACATCAGGTTCTTTTCCAATCAGTCAGCTCTTCACATCAGGTGGCCAAAGTATTGGAGTTTCAGCTGCAACATCAGTCCTGCCAATGAATATTTAGCACTGATCTCCTTTAGGATGGACTGGTTGGAGCTCCTTGCAGTCCAAGGGACTCTCAAGAGTTTTATCCAACGCCACAGTTCAAAGGCATAAATTCTTTGATGCTCAGACTTCTTCACTTTCCAAGTCTCACATCCATACATGACTACTGGAAAAACCACAGCCTTGACTAGATGGACCTTTGTTGGCAAAGTAACGTCTCTGCTTTTTAATATGCTGTCTAGGTTGGTCATAACTTTCCTTCCAAGGAGTAAGCATCTTTTAATTTTATGGCTGCAGTCACCATCTGCAGTGATTTTGGAGCCCTCAAAAATAGTTAGCCATTGTTTCCCCACCTATTTGCCATGAAGTGATGGGACCAGATGCCATCTTAGTTTTTTTTAATGCTGAGCTTTAAGCCAACTTTTTCACTTTCCTCTTTCACTTTTAAGAGGCTCTTTAGTTCTTAACTTTTTGCCATAAGGGTGGTGTCATCTGCATATCTGATATTATTGATATTTCTCCAAGCAGTCTTGATTCCAGCTTATGCTTCATCCAGCCCAGCATTTCTCGTGATGTACTCTGCATATAAGTTCAAAAAGCAGGGTGACAATATACAGCCTTGACGTACTGCTTTTCCTAATTGGAACCAGTCTTTTGTTCCATGTCCAGTTCTAACTGTTGCTTCTTGACCTGCATACAGATTTCTCAAGATCTATACTCCAATAATAAATTTTTTAATGTGAAAATAAGAATATGTATTTTAGAGAGTTGCTGGAGAGGTGCCAACTAAGATGTGGGAGGAGAGAGGGAAGCTGTAGAGTGAAGGAATGGGACAGAACAACAAGGATATGGAACAACTGAAAGTGCAAGTTGGTCAGTCATGTCTGACTCTTCGTGACCCCATGGACTATACATAGTATAGTATTCCATAGAATTCCATACATGGAATTCTTCAGGTCAGCCTTTCCCTTCTCTGGGGGATCTTCCCAACCCAGGGATAGACCCCAAGTCTCCTGCATTGCAGGTGAATTCTTTACCAGCTGAGCCACAAGGGAAGCCCAAGAATACTGGAGTGGATAGCCTATCACTTCTCCAGGGGATCTTACTGACCCAGGAATTGAACCGGGGTCTCCTGCATTGCAGGCAGATTCTGTGTTAACTGAGCTATGAAAGAAGCAGCCCTGTGGCAGCTGAAGCCAATCCAGTCATTTCACATACATTACAGTTTTGTATCTGTGTTCATGGCCCAGGACCAGCTGGGATTCTCTGATATGCAGGCTGATTCCTTAGTCAGAAAAGCGAGACACAGCAGGTGCCTCTGAAGGGGGCCTCTGCCTGTGGCCATGTAAGCTGCTTATGGCCCAGGTCCAGGCAGCTCCATATACCTCGGCATGTGACAATGACACCTTTGTTGTACCATGTGACAGCTCTGCTCCAAGACACATTCTAGTAGCTCATCACCTCCAGCAGTGGGAAATGATCTCTTCTTTCATGGACCTATTCTAATCTAGATGATTTGTACAACCTTGCCATCTGACTTAGAGAATGACTTACATAAAGACCCTCTAGTTTCTTTTACCTCTAACATTCCACAGGGCTGTCATTCTGATAGTTTTTGGAAACCCTTGGGGATTTAGACAAAGAATAAAATGAATCCCACGCTTTCTTCAAGGGTCAAGTCTCCTGTCTCCCTGAAACCTCCTCTTCCTATGAATACTGCCTTCTCCAAACTCCTGTGACAATTATGTTCTGAACTCTCCCAGGTTCAGATAAGAACAAAATAGGCTCTCAGGAAAAGGGCTGTTGAGAAGGAGAAATATGTTTTAAAAAGTCAGAATAAAGAACTGAAAATCAACACACGTGTGGCCAGCAGACTAAAGTACATGCTCCTGGTGAGTATGGTGACCTCAGCTTTGAGTAGAAAAGTGTGTTAGTGTCTCATTCGTATCCAACTCTTTTCAACCCCATAGACTGTAGCCCATCAGGCTCCTCTGTCTATGAAATTCTCCAGGCAAGAATACTGGAGTGGGTTAGCATTCCCTTCTTCAAGGGATCTTCTTGACCCAGGGATCAAATCCTGGTCTCCTGCATTGCAGGTGGATTCTTTACCATCTGTGTCACCAGGGAAGCCTTGAGTAGAAAAGCTGTCACTGTTTAGGAAGGTAAGTAGCAAGGGTAGAACCCATCCAAGGTAGGAAGGTTATTCTACAGGTGCTTATCTACTGTGGGTTCTAGCTCTTATTCCAATCAGAGCAGAATCATGGCGGGTGGGATTTGGCTGGGAACAGCACTGAGCTCCATTGGGAAGGGCACTGGTAAGAGACATACAGATAAGCAGAGTGCTGAGACACAAGCATTGCACACAGAAGCATACACACGCATACATGTATAACGAACACATACAATGTAACTGTAATATGGTTCACAGGTTGGAGTGGGGGAGCACTTTATGTCTCTACTTAAAAATGGTATTTTATTTTGTCATTATAATATTTTTATTCTTTGTCATAAGATACTTGGAACTCAAGAGGTTTAAAGTATTACTGGGGTTTATGCTTTCATTGTTTTTAATTCAAAACATCATTGCAAGTGCAGGTAACACATAGTGATTGCAAAAACCTCAGTAACAAAGGACTATTTTCTTATTTCCTCATGTATGTGAATTTGCAGTGGTAAAAGGTTAAAATAAGAAAAAGAGGGCTTACTACACTCTAGTTATTTGTTTTAGAGGAAAAAATTGGTCCTAGATGAAGAACCATCTACCAGACAGAGCAGCCAGCATGAAGAGTCCTTTGTATGGAGGTGTGTTCACTTCGCTGGATATAGAAAGGAAGCGACAGGAAATCAGATAGTTTATTTTAAAGACCCTATCCTTTCTTCCATCATAACATAAACAATCATCCCCTCTTCTAGTCAGAAGGCACGGATTTCCCTAGCCTCATGAGGCCACAAATGAGAACCACACTAAATAGCCATTGCTGGCAGAAGATAAGGAGGAAAAAAAGTGTTCAAATGAAGTTTATTTATTTTTATCAGAGGCTGCAACTGTCAGGGGGAGACAGTCAAAGTCATATAATATATTCTGGACAGACTGTCAACTTCAAAGCCGAGGTCCATGGGGCAGAATCAGGAATCTTCTCATCACCATCAAGCAAAATGCCCTGCCAAGTTAAGCTGAACTTCCCCCATATCTGTGAAATGAAACACATACACTGTGGGTTGCGATTTTGCTGGCAGGTAGTGTTAAGGAAGCCATTGCTTTTTGAGAGGGTTAAGGAATGCCAAGGCAGAAAACATAAGGGGTGCACAGTAGACAAAAGCTGGAGTTAGTATTAACCTTTTCCTGTGGTATTCCTGGCTTTTTTTGCATTACTCGTTTCAAGATATTTTAAGAAAGAGGACTGTGTTCTCTGACTGTAAATATGAGTGCAGCAGGTTGAACCAGGATACACCAAATATTTTTCTAACTGAGGGAGACCAATGTAGAATTTGGATGCCAACGAGATGACTACATAGCCGTTTGTCTCACATTTACTCATTTAGGGCTTATGGGAGTGGAAAGAAACAGCTGGTGTGAGCTATTTCTATTGAGAAGCAACGAGATGCAGCATGCCCTAGGAGATTATTTTAAACCCAAGGTATATTATCGTCATGGGTCTTTTATAGAACCCTCAAGCCCAGTAAGCTTCTTTGTCAATGTATACACACATATACAAGGAAGTTTTAATTGGATTTCATTGGTGAGTTTAAAAACAAAATGACAAAAAACGATTGTGCCATATTAGCCCTTCAAGGTGACAAGATGAACCGCTTCTGTTAATAACAAAGCGATCTGTATCTTTCACATGTCATGTAGAACTTCTGAGTTTCACCAACTTTTTTCCACTAACAGTTGGTAACCACCTCACAAAAGCCTCCAAAGGACTGAATTTTTTAGGACGTTTACTTTTCCATTACTAACACTTCCAATACATCCTCCAAATTCAACTTTATTGTCTCTCTTCCATCAGGGAATGAGTCAATTTAGATTTTTCTGGAGAAGGGTTTCAGGTAGTGATTTATTTGTATTCCATTTAACATCTGGGGAAACTCAATGCAGAAGTGTAATTCTAAGGAAGGGGCTCTGTTTTCATAGAATTTTAAAAGCAAAAGCAAATATAGGAGAGTTTCAAGGTCAATTTCCTTATTCATAGATGTATTATTAAAACTTAGCACATTACCTAGCACATAATAAGTACTCAGAAAATGTTAGCTGATGAATATTGTTGACTTTTATCAAGTGATGCTGGAGAAGACTCTTGTGAGTCCCTTGGACAGGAAGGAAATCAAACGAGTCAATCCTAAAAGAAATCAACCCTGAATATTCACTGAAAGTACAGATGCTGAAACTGAAGCTCCAATATTTTGGCCACCTGATGTGAAGAGCCAACTCACTGGGAAAGACCTTAATGCTGGGAAAGACTGAGGGCAGGAGGAGGAGAAGGTGACGGAGGATGAGATGGTTGGATGGCATCATCAACTCAATGAACATGAGTTTGAGCAAACTCCGGGACATAGCGAAAGCCAGGGAAACCTGGTGTGCTGCAGTCCATGGGGTCGCAAAGAGTAGGATGCAACTTAGCGACTGAACAACAACATTAGTTGATGAAAACTACTGACTTTTATCCAGACTTCCGTAGCCTTTGTTTCCAATACTGGTTCTAATTATTCAAGATTCTGGCTGTAAATAGAAGAGGATATTACGTGGCTACTGAGTTCAACAGGCATTGGGTATTTGTTTTTTTTTCTTTGCTGAATCCCAGCTAGTTGTTTTTTGCTGTAGCTCCTTTGGTGGTTGTTCTGTTTTGTTTGCTTTGTTTTGCATTATCTGATTTTTTTCCTCCAAAAGAGTAGCATAAAAAACTACTAGATGTGTTTGTATAACTTTTACATACTGATACCAATCGTCCCCCAATGCCAACACACATGTGCATGGATGTACACACACACACACACAGAGATGTGAGACTCCTAGACTCCTATAAGAGACTTCTTTTAGGACCACAACCATTCTCAGAAATTTAATTATCTACTTTTATCATCTACTACAATCCCCTCAAAGGAAAATTTGCTTTTTAAGGCAACTCTTAAAAGCTGAAAACTTTCTAGTCTGCCTCTCCTCACTCCTAACATGTCTTTAATGATGAGATTTCAGCCCTTTGCTTGAAACTATTTTTTGGAAAGTCATTTCTGATGACTTTTATGTACAGTCTCAAAGAGAATTTAAGTGATTTGACCAAGGTCTCATAAATTAGTTCTAGAAATAAAATGAGGCTACAGGTTTTTCTGACTCCTAGTTCAGCATACTTTTCTTTACACAAAACTGAAGCTTTCCATAGAAAAGACCGAATAATTTCACCAGAATAAAACGAAGTAAGCCAGAAGCAAAAACAACAATACAGTATATTAACACATATATATGGAATTTAGAAAGACAGTAACGAGAACCCAACATGGGAGACAACAAAAGGAACGCAGATGTATAGAATAGACTCGTGGACTTTGTGGATGAGGGTAAGGGTGGGATGAGATGGGAGAAGGGCATTGAAGCATGTTAATTGTCATGTGTCTAATCAATCGCCAGCCCAGGATTGATGCTCGGGGCTGGTGCAGCGAGATTTCCCCGGGGGGAGGGAGGGAGGAGGGAGGGGGGACCCGGAGGGGAAGCATATGTAAACCCATGGTGATATCATGACAATGTATGGCTAAAACAATAATTAAAAAATAAATAAATAAAAAAAATAAAATAAATAAAAAAAAAACATGACAGTGTTAACAGCAATTTTATTGTAAGATATTTCTCTAGTGTTATAAATATCTACCATGTATCTCAATGAAATAAATTGATACCAAGTCAAATGGCAGAAGCTGTGCCCACAGATGATTAGAGGGTCACAATATCAATGATGCAACCTTAGATAAATGGTAAAATAAGTGTGAGATTGATCAAAAGGTCAACAGAATACTAGCATGGTGGTGACCTAAGAATTTTAATGATAGTGAAAGTGAAAGTCACTCAGTCATATCTGATTCTTTGCGACCCCATGGACTATACAATCCGTGGAATTCTCCAGGCCAGAATACTGGAGTGGGTAGTCTTTCCCTTCTCCAGGGGATCTTCCCAACCCAGGGATAGAACCCAGGTCTCCCGCATTGCATTAGAGTTTAATGAGAGCTTAAGCAACCTTCATGTGTCCAAAAAAATATTTGTTTTCCTACCAGATTCACCTGCTTTCACATAAATATTATTACTTAAATTGTGGTTATTGTCAAAAATGTTCTTTCCTTTCTTCCCTTTCTATTGTCTGAATCCTACCTTTCCTTCAAGGTTTTATCCCGTCCCATGAAGACTTTTCTCAATAGCTGACCCCACAATTTTCTTTCCTTACTATGAATCTAAGTCTATTCTTTGACTCTGCTAAAATTTTTTTTTCAAAAATATATTCTAAGATTTACTCTCCTGACTAACCCCTAAGAGTTGCACATATTTGCTTTTTCCAAATAGTTTAATGCAGCTCAGTACATTTCTGACAATGAACTGATTCCATTTTGGAAATAGTAATTCATCTTAAGGTTAAATAAAAACATGTGATGTATACAAGTTTACTTGTTTCCTATTATAAATGTAACATATACTATTTGTAGAAAAATTAGATGATATAGGAAAAGCAAAAAAAGTTTTAAAATACATATTTTTCTCACATATATTTTTTGTTTTCTTGTTTGCTTCACATGGCTGAACTTGCTAATTTACTTTTAATTATATTTATCTGCACATTGTAATTACCATATTTTAGAGAATACAAAAAAAAATCCCACTAAATGCAAATAAATGTCACCTACACCTCCACAACTCACATGCAATTATTTATAAATTTATTTTCATGGAAAACCAAACAAAGCTATAAAATTTAAGTAACACAAGTCAGACAATGAAAAATAATTGAGGAAAACAGTTACTTGTTTCTTTGGATCTAGCCTGTCTAGACTAAGGTACTCCTCCCTGATAAATACTTGGAACCTAATCTCACATGTGGCATCATGCCACTTTTAGCGTATTTTACTCATTAAAAGCAAATCACTAGATTCAGCCCACATGCAAAGAGAGATTACACAAGACCATGAATACCAGGAAACAGTGATTAGGCAAAGTCACGTCAGATGCTGTCAACAACATATAGCATATGTTGTTGGTCTTTTATTTCTGTCCTATTTCACTAAGCATAATTTTATCAAGATACATTCATGTTGTTATCCTATTAGCAGGGAAATTTGTTTATCTACTCACCTCTCGATTAATATTTAAATTGTCTACCATTTAGGGTTTGCTGTGAATTGAAAGTTTGTATCCACCTCCTCAAATTTCTACATTGAAATCATAATCCTCAATGTGATGGTCTTTTGGAGAGTAGGCTTTTGGAAGTTAGGTCTTAAGGGTGAAGCTCTCATGATAGAATTAGTGCCTTTATACAAAGAGAGAGAAAAGAACTTGTTCTCTGCCCCCCTTATATATATATCCACTGTGTGAAGGTATAACAAGAAGATTGTCATCTACAAACCAGATCCTCAACAAAACACATTCATGCTGGCACCCTGAAATTGGACTTCCCAGCCTCCAGAGCTGTGGGAAGTATATTTCTGTTTAAACCACCTAGGCTGTGATATTTTTTGTTATAGCAATCTGAATCGATTATGTTCAATAAGACAGAGTCATTATGAATAGAATCTTGGGATTTCCCAGGTGGCTTATGGTAAAGAATCCACCTGCAATGCAGGAGACATGGGTTCAGTCCTTGGGTTGGGAAGATCCCCTGGAGAAGGAAACGGCAACCTATTCCAGTATCCCTGTCTAGAAGAGACTCGTTGACTACAATCCATGGGGTCACAAAGAGTCAGACATGACTGAGCACACATTATAAACCAAGCTGAAGTGAACATTCATGTACTTGAGTTTTGCGTGGAAATATTAATATATCTTCACTTCTCCTGAGTCATAAATTAAATGTTATTTTACATTTAAAAGAAGTGTCAAAAGTTTTCCAATGGTTGTTCTGTCATTCAACATTCCCACCAGGTTTCCTTTGCTCTGCACCCTCATTGACAGCATGTAGGATCTCCCCAGGCCAGGGATTGAACTCTAGTCCTCTGCAATGCAAGATGGATTCTTAACCACTGGGCCACCAGGGAAGTCCCTCAAATAGACCTTTCATGCATCTCTAGCAAGGCCTTCCTCTTATTCATCATGATAGGTCTTTCAAATTTTCTCGACATTCCTCAAGTCTACTTTACCCTCACTGTCAAACCCCTCATTTTCAGTAGAGTTCCTCCATAGGCTTCTAATAATTTGTTTTTTTCCTAAGAAGACATCCCTCAACTCAGTTGGAAGGATGATTCAATCATAATTATCAATTATGGATTGATAATACTTTTCTATTATTATTGTTTATTCTTAAAATGTAAATTTTGTTCAGTATATGTGAGAAATTTTTTAAATTGGTTTCTGCAGAATGTGATGATCTTTTCAAACTGCGTATTCAGGTCTTTATCAGTGGAGTAAATGCTTCTTCAGTTGTATCATTATCTAAACTCATCTAAGATCATTCTATTACCCTCATATTAATAACTGTCATTCTTAGACTGGGTGCATGTTCTTTGTCTTATATAGCCATCTTTACTCTTATTATTTTTATCAATTTTTAATCATTTTTTTTCTTTCCTGAGATATCTCATGTTTGTCCTTCTCATCACTGATTTCTTGGTGAATCAATAATTTACCTGACCCAATAAATTATTTATTGGGTCAGGTAAATTATTGTATTTGTCAGATAAATAAATATATTTATATTATAAATATTTATATTTATATATTTCAGAGGTATGTCTTTCTTCTGAGTTTTCAGAATAATATATTCCTCTTTTCATACAGTTACTGGGCCCATGTTTTCTGATATTGGAACTGGTTTTTGTTTTCTTTATTGTCTTGCTTATTAATTTTGAAAGGAGAGCTCTATCCAGACATGTTATTTGCCAACAAATTTCTGAGTGAATTGCCCTTGGGTTCTCTCCGTGCTCATTTAACTGTTAGTTCAACTTTGTGTTCAGATTAATAGCTAGGGTGACGAGAAGGATAAGAGGGACAGCTTTATATTTGACCTCATTTCCAGACATGAATTCGTCTGCTTTAACTCACTTGAAATGATATTCTCCCTAATCCCTAGTGCCTGATTTTTTTTTTTTTACCACTCTGTCTAAAATCTCCAGTATGTTATCTTCCTGAGATAGGGATCATCCCATCTCTGCATTGCCCTGTTCCCTACCAGCTAACTTCTCAAATTGCTTTATTATGGAGACAAAAGTCCCAGGAGTCAATGCTCACAGCTCTGTATACAAGGAAGATAAAGATATCATCTATTTACAAAGTTGTGTCTGGTAGTTTGGGGGTAAAGTATAAAGAAAAACATTGTAACCCCAAAGTAAAAATCTGAACACTAAAAGAGGAATGGCATGTTTTTTCTTGTTCATAATAATTTAAATAGAATTTGAAGTCAGGTCTCTTTGACTGCAAAGTTCAAATTCAATAGAGTTGTCACTACTTCTAAAAGTTGATTCTTTTTTTTTTTTAAAGGTAGAAACACTTTCCCCCCCTATTTATACTACTAGGTATGCAAACGAAAAAGACACATTCCTAGCCCTCAGAGATACAAACATCCCCCTCTAAAATAACAACACAGCTTGTGTGGTAAATTCTAGGGTAGAGATAAGGTAAAGGATTACATTTTTGGATACAAGTGTTAGACCATCTATTCCAATAGTACAGTAAACTCCTCTTTGTACAGTACACTAAAGAAATGGGTATTTGGGATAAACAAGAGCTGTAGTACATTAGGTGTGGTCCAATTCATACCCAGACGGCAGGAGTATCACTCCCCTTGGTCTGGACACTACAGTCCTAATTCAGCCCCAGATCAAATTATCCTCTTGGCAGCCTTGAGACACTGGTGACTCATGTTGGGCTGGCAGTCGACTGAAATCGCTAAGCCCGCTCACACGTGCAGCTGTTTAATTCCATCTCCCCCATCCTGGCTCAGGGCAGGACTTCTCAGAGGCTGAATGCTGTGTTTTCATATTCCCTAAAATCGTCTCATTTAGAACTATGGAAATTTCACACACTGCCTAATCATCATGACATAGGGATGAAACAAGCTGGACCTGTTATTAATTGGCTTTTTAAAGCGTAAGAGCTAATTAGAAAGAGATGCCAGAAAAATAAAAATAAAAAATCAGGAATAATGTCAGTTTCTTCCAACTTCTCATTAATAACATAACAGTTTTCTGCTGTCCTCGTCCTGAATAAAAGGATTATGTAAATGTTCTGCATCCATATTTTCTATGAAAAAATTCCAGTTATGGAACTTTGGGGCATTTTGTGTTCATAAACACAAAGCAGAGAGTACTCTACTTCCTTAGGCTGATCAACTACTCCACTTCAAATATAATTTTAGATGACCTCTTCTCCCAAAATGACTGAGCCACACTAAGGAGGAGCTCACATTTTATGAGCATCCACTTGATTTATTTAGGTTTAGGCACTTTATACTGGAGAAGAAAATAGCTACCCACTCCAGTATTCTTGCCTAGGAAATCCCATGGACAGAGGAGCCTGGTAGGCTATAGTTCATGGGGTTGCAAAAGAGTCAAACAACTAAACAACAACAAGGCACTTTATATGTGATATTTACATCATTGTCATGACAATCTTGTAAGTTACACATGACTTTCTCTCTGTTTTATGGTGACACAATTAGAGATATAAGAAGAATAATGACATTGTCCTAAGTTGTACAGAATATAAATGAAGGAAGCAGAATTTGACCATCAAGTTACTTGAATTTAAGGCTTAGTATATTCAGGGCTTTCCTTGTGGCTCAGCTGGTAAAGAATCCTCCTGCAATGCCAGAGACCTGGGTTCGATCCCTGGGTTGGGAAGATCCCCTGGAAAAGGGAAAGGCTACCTACTCCAGTATTCTGGCCTGGAGAATTCCATGGACTGTATAGTCCATGAGGTTGCAAAGAATCGGGCACGACTGAGCCACTTTCACTGTATTCAGCAAACAATGTAGATATTCCCAGGCAATGCAAAGAAAGCAGACAACTCTAGGAGAAAAAAGGGAAAGTATATGTACTTTGAAGAAAAGGTTAATGAGGTAGTGTGCTTACTTTGGTCTTAGTTTATAAAGCAATGCCAAACTAGGTACTACGTAAATACATGCTACGTAAATAATAGGAATTAATATATTAGCCAGGGAATGGTTAGGTATTTTTAATTTTATCAAACCAGTCACTTTCAATTAATCAGCAGAAATGTATTAAGTTCTTTATATTCAATACCTCCTGGAGTATCATGGGACCTGGGATAAAGTAAGATGGTATGGTTTGAGTGAAATCTAATATGCATGACCAATAGTCTCCAATTTAATCAAGTAGCAAAATGTATAATACTGATTGTTGATGCTACGGATATTTATAGACAGAGCACTTGAAAGATTTTGGGGGGAACATAAAATACTCACATGATATGAGTTTTGATGGTTAGTGCACTTCATAAAAGGAAAGCATGAGGAAGGCAGGCATAGGTGCAGAATGTTTGAGGAAAAGGAGAAAAAGATACGTAAGAGTGATAGGATATAGTTATAAGTTAGGCTAATGTTAACTACTGTAACACACAGGAAAGAAATATATAATGCATGAAGGTTCTTACTGGAAGATTTTTTAATTTTAATTTAATTTAATTTTTAATTGGAATAATTGCTCTACAATATTGTGTTGGTTTCTGCTGTATAACAGAGTAATCAGTCACGTACATCACCTCCCTCTTGAGCCTCCCTTCTACCCATCCCCACCCCACTCCTCTAGGCCATTACCTAGAGCACTGAGCTGAGCTCCCTGTGCTGTATAGCAGCTTCCCAATAGCTATCTATTTTTCACATGATAGTATATATACATCAATGCTACTCCCCCAATTCATCCCACCCCCCTCCTCAACCCACCCATGTTCACTAGTCCATTCTCTATGTCTGTGTTTCTATTCCTGCCCTGAAAATATAGGTTCGTCAGTACCATTTTTCTAGATCAGGACGTTTTTTAGAACCAGAGACGTAAGTGATGTTTAACATACTTCCCATCACATTCCATTGACCAGAACTCAAATATAGGATCACATGTACCAGCAACGGAGCTGGTGAAATGTTGTCTATCTGTGTACACAGAAGTGTTCTGGTTAATAGCTAGTTGGCCTCAGCAACAGAAGTGAACTATCTTTAAACAGACACACACAAACACACACATTTGTGTTTCAGTTTTTTTGATTGTACAATAGAGTTAAAACTCTTGATAGCTTGTTCATAGGCTTTATTTTAGAAGGACCAAATGACAGAATTAATATAAAATTGCTTTGAAAGTGCCAATATTTCTACAATTTTTTTCTGATTTGGGGGCTGGTGTCTCAGGAAATTGTTATGCTATAGCCATATTTTTTTGTAGCTACAAAAAAGAAGATAGGGGACATAGCACTAAATTTTAAGAGTTAATTCTATCAAGGGTTTTGCCCTGGGAAAAGTAGGAAATTCTCCTTATAAGACTACTTCCCGTGAATCCAAGTTTCTGCCAGCTGTATGTTGGGTACTAGTTAAATATTTGTTGGTATACGAATATTGCTTTAGTCTCCTAGAACCCAGAACACCTTTATTAACATCATATGTATCAAAGAGAATTCTGTGAGTGAAGATGTAAGATAAAACGAGGGAAGGATAAGAAAGAGAGAAATAGGAAGAGGAAACAGAAGTATCAGAGAATGCTACCTTGCTTCACACCAGTAATGTTTGTATATATTATAGTATTTTACCTTGATTATTTTTTATATTTATTAATATTTAATTTGTTTGGCTGTACTGCATCTTAATTGTAGCACACAGGATCTTTGATCATCATTGTTGTATGTAGAATCTTTTAGTCATAGCATGTGAACTCTTAGTTGAGACATGTGCACTCTACTTGGGAGCTCAGAGTATTGGCCCCTGAACCACCAGGGAAGTCCCATATCTTGATTATTAAAAAAAAAAAAAGTTTTACTGAGAACAGACTTTGAATGTATTCAGGTTCAGTTCAGTCACTCAGTAGTGTCCGACTCTTTGCAACCCCATGAACCGCAGCAAGCCAGGCCTCCCTGTCCATCACCAGCTCCCGGAGTCCACCCAAACCCATGTCCATTGAGTCAGTGATGCCATCCAACCATCTCATCCTCTGTCGTCCCCTTCTCCTCCTGCCCTCAATCTTTCCCAGCATCAGGGTCTTTTCCAATGAGTCAGCTCTTCTCATCAGGTGGCCAAAATATTGGAGTTTCAGCTTCAACATCAGTCCTTCCAATGAACATTCAGGACTGATTTCCTTTAGGATGAATTTGTTGGATCTCCTTGCAGTCCAAGGGACTCTCAAGAGTCTTCTCCAACGCCACAGTTCAAGAGCATCAGTTCTTCTGTGCTCAGCTTTCTTTATAGTCCAACTCTCGCATCCATACATGACTACTGGAAAAACCATAGCCTTGACAAGATGGACCTTTGTTGGCAAAGTAATGTCTCTGCTTTTTAATATGCTGTCTAGGTTGGTCATAGCTTTCCTTCCAAGGGGTAAGCGTCTTTTAATTTTATGGCTGCAGTCACCATCTGCAGCGATTTTGGAGCCCAGAAAAATAAAGTCAGTCACTGTTTCTACTGTTTCCCCATCTATTTGCCATGAAGTGATGGATAGATGGCTAGAAAAATGTTTATAATGAATCTCCAAAAGCCATATCTAGATTTCACATCATGATATGAAAAAGAGGCTTCCCTGGTAGCTCAGTGGTAAAGAATCCACCTGCCCATGCAGGAGATGTGAATTTAATCCCTGGGTTGGGAAGATGCCCTGGAGAAAGAAATGGCAACCCACTCCAGTATTCTTGCCTGGGAAATCCCATGGACAGAGAAACCTGGTAGGTTACAGTCCATGTGGTCACAAAAGAATCAGACATGACTTAGCTACTAAACAACAAGATGAAAAAGGAAGGTAGGGCAATGAGGAAATTGTCTAAATTAAAAATGACTTAAAATATTGAACAAGCAGATACAGTGAATGGAAACTGATTAGATGATAGTATGAATAAAGCATCCATGAAACATAGTCAGAGACAATGAGGAAAAGGTAAATATGAGCTAGCATGGTGTTAGATGATATTGATTAAATCATAATAATTTTTAAATAGGTTAGATAGTAATCTTGTCATTAAGGAAAATTGTTCTTAGTTTTTAGAAATAAATACTAAGATATTTAGTGGTAAAAATATCATGATGTCTAATATTTCTCTTAAAAAATACAACAAAATTATAATGAAGTAAATATAACAAAATTTTACCAATTTTCCGTTGGCTTGCTGAAGGGTTGGGACATTTGTCATGAACATGTTGGTCTTCAAAAGAATTGGATACAAGGGATAAAAACTAGGTAAGTTACAAAGCAGAGCTTGGGACATACTTGACTAGAAAAAGTGAAAATGAAAAACTGAAAGATAGTAACAGTGAAAGTTTGACTGCTTCAATTGAACCTAATGGATATTTAATGAGCAATATGCACTTATTTCATACAAAGCAGTGATTACCATTTTGGAGAATCCAAAGGTTATTAAAGCAGGTCCTTCTATCAAGAAAACAAAATGATGTCCTGAAAAAGTTAACAAATTAGGTGTTCCTTGGAGGTCCCGTGGTTAGGATTTGGCACCTTCACCTCCTTGTCCTGGGTTCAATCCCTGCTGGGGGAACTAAGATCCCACAAGTCTCACAGTGTAGCAAAAAAAAAAAAAAGTTTAATAAATAAAGAAAAAATTTAAAACCTGGAGAAAATATTTGCAAATCACTTGTCAGACAAAGACTCAAAACTAAAAAAAAAAAGAAAACAAAAATCACTCCCCCCAAAGAAAGTTACAAAAATGGTAGGAAGGATCAGGAAAGGTCTTCTGGGAGTTAGGGGGCAAAAGAGGGCAGAGAGGTAGAGAGATCTTAAATAAACGTGTTCACTCATTCATTTACTGAATACTTGTTTAGCATTGAGAATGCAATATAAATAAATCAAGCAAATGAATAAAATTCATAAGATGCACAACCCAGAGCAGATTTTTCTTCCATCTTAAACTGAGTCAGGGTTTCTTCTCAGAACAACCTCTGTGTTCATATAATGCTAAGGCCGCTGTAACAAGATAGCAAAAGCTGAGTGACCTAAAACAACAAAAACATATTCTGCCTAAGTTTTGGAAGCTAGATGTCTGAAATAAAGGTTTTGCAAGACCAAGTTCTGTCTAATGGCTAGGAATGAGAATGCTTCATGCTTCTTTCCAGCCTCTAAGGGGGCTAGCCATCTCAGCATTCTTTGGCTTGTAGCTTTCAGGCTCTGCCTCAGCTGTCACATGGTCACCTCTGGCTGTGCACCTCTTCTCTTCTTGTAAGGACACCAGTTACACTCAGTGAAGGGTTCACTCGACTCCAGAATGACCTCATCTCAATAATATTTCCAACAACCCTGTTTCTAGATATGTCACATTCTGAGCTACTGAGGGTTAGGACTTCAATATATCTTTGGGGGACACAATTCAGTTCAAAAATACCTGTAATCCTAAAATCAATTACCTCTATACAATGTGTGCATTGGGTTTCACTCGTTTAGAAATACGACAACTTTGCCTCAGAAGCAATTTCCTCAAGCTATGATGAGCTGCAAGTCTCATGAGAGGCCATGACTCTGAGATGAAATGCACAAGAACTGTATTTGGTTCCTAGCTTTTTGTGGTCAGTCTGTTCTCCTCTTAATTTATATTATTTAAATGTCAGAACATATTTTAGGGTGTTATGATATGGTATGTGCACACTTTAGGCTTTGTGCTTATAGAGCACATACATAAAATGAAATTTTAGATAGCAGTATTAGAGCTTCATTTAACAATAAATTTGTGCATCTGTTTCATAAGAACTTATCACCACTCATAGGTTTCTTGGCAACTGAGTTATTTTTACCTACAGGAACCTAAAGAGGAGCTGGAGGGTATTTAAAACAACAAATTCCCAACTGTTAGGAATTATAAGCCTGTGTCCTTGTGTAATATCTTCCTGGACAGCTGGCTCTGGCCTAACCACTCTGAACTTTCAACCAACCAGACACTTTCTGAAGCCTGCTGTGCGTGGTGTGTGGAAGCTGGCAGGCATCGCAGATCTCGTACCTATTATACAAGATGTTCTTTATATGTTTCTCAGTGAGAGATGCTGCAAAGAGACATGGATGCATCTTACTTTGGGGACTCTCTGCAGTTTATCTCAATCATTTTTCACATACTGATTTACCACCACACCTGTACTGCACCACGGGCCTGAATTAAACTCTGGCTCAAAGATTCTCTGCTTGCCATACTCAGAGGATTTCCTAGCCTCTTTAATGCTTCTGTATCTTCACTGGTAAAATTGTAAAATGATACCCATCCAGCAAATTTGTTGGGGAAATCACCTGATACAGGGCCTGAGTTTGAGTCAAATTTGAGGAAGGAGAATAGAGAAGCTATTGCTCTGACTTTTTCCTTTTTTTCTGTCTCTTCTCTTTCACATCAACCTGATCACTGTGAAGCCCTAAACTGTTAGTTGTTCAGTCACATCTGACACTTTGCCATCCCTTGGACTGTAGCCTGCCAGTCTCCTCTGCCCATGGAATTCTCCGCACAAGCATACTGAAGTGGGTTGCTATTCCCTTTTCCAGGGGGATCTTCCAACCCAGAGATCGAACCCTGGTTGATCGAACCCACATTGCAGGCAGAATCTTTACTATCTGAGCCACCAGGACATCCCATGGGGCCCTAAGTAGTTTAGATTTTTTTAAAAGAAGTGAGAGCTTCATTCCATTTTCATCAGTTCAAGGTGATGAGAAACTCCATGGTCCTGGATACCTGTGCTCAAGAAGCTGACCTGTACTCAGGAAGGATAGATGTGTATTTTCTCAAACTGCATGATTATCACCATTATCACATTCTTATAATCACCATATTGTCATCACCCTCATCAATTATAGTTAGCACTTAGTAAGTGCTTACTATGATTCAGGCCCTGTCCTAAAGCCTGCATCATTTGTGTAGAACTCATTTTTAAAATTGATTGATTGATTGATTGATTGATTTTGGTCTTCCCTTGTGGCTCAGCTGGTAAAGAATCCACCTGTAGTGCAGGAGACCTGGGTTCAATCCCTGGGTTGGGAAGATTCTTTGGAGAAGGAAAAGGCTACCTACTCCAGTATTCTGGACTGGAGAATTCCATGGACTGTATAGTCCATGGGGTTGCCAAGAGTTGGCTGAGCAACAACTGAGCAACTTTCACTTTCATTTATTTTTGGCTGTGCTTGGTCGGGCTTTCTCTAGTTGTGGCAAATGGGGGCAACTCTTCATTGTGGTGCATGGGCTTCTCATTGCAGTGGCTTCTCTTGTTGCAGAACACAAGTTCTAGGCTTCAGTAGTTGCGGCACACAGGCTCAGTAGTTGCAACTCATGGGCTCCAGAGCTCGCGCTCAGTAGTTTTGGCTCACAGACTCAGTTGCTCCCTGATATATGGTATCTTCCCAGACCAGGGATCAAACCCATGACCCTTGCGTTAGCTAAGGGGATTCCCATCCACTGTGCCACCAGGGAAGTCCCTGTAGAACTCATTTAAACATTCCCATACCTTTTTGAGCTAAGCACTATATGTTTCTCCCCAAATTGGAGCAGTACAGCATAGTAATTGAGCACTTAATTCTCTAGACTTAAACTTGCTGGGTTTCATTCATGTCCACTAAGTGGTGGCCTGTGACCTAGAACATGTTATTAATCACCCTGTGCTGCTACTCTTAATAAAATGGAGTGATAAACATGATACCAGTACCTGCTTCATCGGAATATTATGAAGAATACATGAGTGGAAAGTATGTAGTGCTTTGAATATATTTCATAGAGAAAGAATTACACAAATGTTTGCTATTTCTTATCTCTGTATTTTAAATGTGGAAACAGACTTGGGGCTTAACTGACTAGACTAGGCTTACACAAATTTTAAACATTGACCCTGAGATTTGGCTACAGGCAATCTGATTCTGTGACTTCCTTTCAAAACTTTATACAGACTTTAATCTAAATAGATTTTATTTACATCTAAATAGACTTTAATCACTCACCCAGTCAGTCACTGGAGAACTGGCACCATCTAAATGTAAGGGCCTGTAAGGGGCACAGATAACAGGGCCTCACACATCCCCACAGGCTGGAATGGAATTGAGATACAACTTGGTCTAGAAATGTCCATTATTCTTTCTAAACAGGGAAAAGACACACTGGTTTAAAACCCTTCAAATCCTGGAGATTGAATTGCAGAAAAGGTCAAGAGTAGGGATGAGGGAGATGGGCTCCCCTGATAGCTCAGTTGGTAAAGAATCCACCTGCAATGCAGGAGACCTGGGTTCGATCCTCGGGCTGGGAAGATTGCCTGGAGAAGGGAAAGGCTATCCACTCCAGTATTCTGGCCTGGAGAATTCCATGGACTATATGGTCACACAGAGTCTGACACAACTGAGCGACTTTTGCTTTTACTTTTCAGGGATAAGGGAATCTCTCATTTGCATTTTGAAGCCTGAGCTCAGATGGAGATTGAAAGGGCAGACAGAAATCCCTCCTTGCCTTCCCTGTTCTCTTGAGTTCAGAGACAAAGTCTCAAGACAGCCTGTTCTGGGTGTGGGTAGAGAGCAGAGGTTGGACACCCAGAGAGGCTTAAGTTATTCAACTGAAAGTAGAGTCCATTCTCTCTGTTGGAGATAGCCAGTAGTCTGGCTGCCCTGTCTTGGTGATTAGCCTGGATCTTGGAATCAATAGCATTATCAAGCAGTGATTCACATAATCCCAATCTAGGCACTCACCTGCTGTTCTTTCTAGAATACATTCAGCAACAGCTGTGATAAAGAAGTTTGACAATAAATTGAAGGGCTGACTCCATATTTTATAAGAACAAACACATGCTTTTTTCATCTTTATGTTTTATTATATCCATGAACTAAGCTCTTCAGGACTTCAAGAGTATTTCTTGTTTTCCTTTTCTCTTTCTCTCTCTCTCTTTATTTTATTGCTCAAATCTGGCACCACAGGAATTGTTTGGCAGAGTTGATTCAGAAGCAATTCCCAATCCTTCTACTTGGGGGGTTCAATCAGCCTTAAATAAAAACCATTATGGCTAGCGCTGAGGGAGCCTAAAGTTGGAACTTTGCCCCCAAACTTTGTAATGGGGCCAGGTTGCCAGGGACCTTCCTCTTAGTTATAAAGAGCTCAGGGTTCTCAATTAGGTGTTCCAGAATGCCATGTTCCCTCCTGAGCCTCTAGAAAGTTGTGTATATGGCTCCTTGATTTACTTTTAATTTGGACTTTGTTTTATTTTATTTTCCAAAAATGAAGACAGAGAGCTGGGCATCTTTAAGAAACCCCTTCACCTAAGAGGTAACCTCAGAACACATAAAAGTCCTGTCTGCAGGAGTTAAGTCGGGTACCGTCAGTTCCTCCCTCAGACCACCTCTCTTTGTTTCACTGGCTCCTTTTCCACAGCTCCTTGGCCAGGACCAGACTGGCTATGGCTCCTTATTTAGAGCATGGGCCTGTGTTGAGTTTTGTACACTGCTCTCAAGTCCTGATCCCTGATAAACAACTTATTTTTGGGGTGCGTGAACTATGTGGATTCAGAACTCAGTTGTGTCTGATTCTTTGTGGGCCCATAGATTGTAGCCCGCTAAAGTCCTCTGTCCATGGAATTTTCCAGGCAAGGATACTGGAGTGGGTTGCCATTTTTCACTCTGGGGGATATTCCCAACCCAGAGATCAAATCCACATCTCCTGTATTGGCAGAATTCTCTACCACTCTGCCACCTGGGCAACACACACAAACAGTGACTTGGGCCCCAAAAATACCCTGGCACAATTTCACTTGATGAAGCTCATGTATGAATAAAGGACTTCATCTGTTACCTCATTCATTTGACCTTTTAGTCTTAAACTCACCATAAAATTGACAAAGATTTACGATTATGAAATGTTCTCTGCAAACCCTATTTCTCATATGAGCTTCAGGGTTTTTTCCACCAAATAAGCTTCCATCTCATTTATGTCCAGTGTTTTTTGTTTGCTTGTTTTGTCTTAATTTTTTTGTTGCACAATATGGCATGCAGGATCTTAGTTCCATGATCAGGGAATGAACCTCTGCCCCCTGAGAGGGGGCACAGATTATTAACCACTAGACTGCCAGAGAAATCTCCTGTCTGGTATTTTTTCTTTTAGAACTTTGAAATTATGTTTCTATGACTGATATTTAAATGCTTCCTTCCTACAAAGGTGCTTCTTTAAAAGTCATGGAAGAAGTGTTATAAATAAGGGACCACAATAAGCAAACCAAAGTTCTAACCCAGCTTCCTAGTACCCAGCTAATATTTAATCTATAGGACTTTTAAAAAGTCTAAAATATCAAGTCAATTACTCAGAAATATGATTGTAAGAGAGCAATGATACTAATATTTAGGAGCAGGATTAAATAATTGGAATTTTATCATGAAATGCTGCCCATTAGCAGTGAAAAGTCATCTGCAGCTTAAAAACCAGAGATCTCCTCCTTTCTCTTATTCTCCTTCCAGTTCCTCCTTTCAGTGTTACCTTGCTTTCTTTTTTCTTCTCTTATAGTTCTCTTCCATGGTCTCTTTTCCTATTTTTCAATGTCAATGTTAAACAGTCAGTTTGCTGTTTAATACACTCAGTCATGTCCTACTGTTTGTGACCCTATCGACTACAGCCCACCAGGCTTCTATATCCATAGCATTCTCCAGGCAAGAATACTGGAGTGGGTTGCCAGTCCCTTCTTAGGGGATCTTCCTGACCCAGGGATTGAACGCAAGTCTCCTGCGTTGCAGGCAGATTCTTTGCCATCTGAGCTACCAGGGAACAGTCAGTATCAACATCTAAATATTGGGTGATCAGCATTATATCTGTATAAATGTTAGCTACTGATTGATTGCTTATCAGCTCCAAACCTATCCATTTTTCCTGCTCTATGAAAATGAATTTGGGACCTTGAAAAATTCATCCTTTGCCAAGGAAGTCAAGGCTGTATATTGTCACCCTGCTTATTTAGCCTATATGTAGAGTACATCATGAGATATGCTGGATTGGATGAAGCACAAACTGGAATCAAGATTGCTGGGAGAAATATCAATAACCTCAGATATGCAGATGATACCACTCTTATGGCAGAAAGTGAAGAACTAAAGAGCCTCTTGATGAAAGAGAAAGAGGAGAGTGAAAAAGTTGGCTTAAAACTCAACATTCAGAAAACTTAAGATCATGGCATTCAGTCCCATCACTTCATGGCAAATAGATGGGGAAACAGTGCAAACAGTGACTGACTTTATTTTGGGGGGCTCCAAAATCCCTGTAGATGGTGACTGCAACCATGAAATTAAAAGATACTTGCTCCTTGGAAGAAAAGTTATGACCAACCTAGACAGCATATTAAAAATCAGAGACATTACTTTTCCAACAAAGGTCCTTCTTATCAAGTCTATGGTTTTTCCAGCAGTCATGTATGGATGTGAGAGTTGGACTATAAAAAAAGCTGAATGCCGAAGAATTGATGCTTTTGAATTGTGGAGCTGTAGAAGACTCTTGAGAGTCCCTTGGACTGCAAGGAGATCCAACCAGTCCATCCTAAAGGAAATCAGTCCTGAATGTTCATTGGAAGGACTGATGTTGAAGCTGAAACTCCAATATATTGGCCACCTGATGCAAAGAGCTGACTCATTTGAAAAGACCCTGATGCTGGGAAACATTGAGGGCAGGAGGAGAAGGGGATGACAGAAGATGAGATGGTTGGATGGCATCACCAACTCAATGGACATGAGTTTGGTAAACTCTGGGAGTTGTTGATGAACAGGGAGGCCTGGCGTGCTGCAGTCCATGGAGTTGCAAAGAGTCAGACATGACTGAGCAACTGAACTCAACTGAACTGAAGGATTTTGTGTAGAGTATGCTGTGACTCAGCAGAACTTCTTCGGGAGAAGAGGGATCTGCTTCCTGGTTGTAAGTTGTCTCTAGGAAGGTCTCTCCATGGGATGTCTCCAGTGTTACATATCTTCAATGAGCCTCTTCTCTGGTGCTCAGCTCCAGCAGCACAGCCAACTTTTCCAGCCTTTTACTGCTACAATGCAAGTAGTTTCTCCAGCACAGAGCTCCTATATTATGAACTCAGACAGCTTCTTCAGTGTCCAGCTCTTGCAGTGCATGACAACAGGCAATCCTTAGCATCTATCAGCTTTCCCTGGTATGTCCCTTGAAAGTTTTTAATAGTGGAGTGATTTTTGCAGGATGTGCATGTGTGTGTGCTAAGTTGATTCAGTCCTATCCAACTCTGTGACTCCATAAAGTATAGCCTGCCAGGCTCCTTTGTCCATGGGATCCTCCAGGCAAGAATACTGGAGTGGGCTGCCATGCCCTCCTCCAGGGGATCTTCCCAACCCAGAGATCAAACCAACGTCTCTTACCACTAGCTCAAACTAGGAAGCCCCTTTCACACGAAAGAGCTTTCCAGAGCCTCCCCCAGAGGACAGATTTCCATCAAGTTCTTTTTTCTCTAACTTTTTGTTTTATATTAGAGCATATTTGATGAACAATGTCATATTAATTTCAGGTGTACAACAAAGTGATTCAGTTATGCATACACATGTATCTACTCTTTTTCAAATTCTTTTCCCAATTAGGTTGTTACAGAATATTAGGCAGAGTTCTCTGTGTTATACAGTAGGTATATCAGGGGTCAGAACTTGAGAAGCAGTGTACAAAATTCAACACAAGCCCATGCTCTAAATGGTGAGACATGGTCAAGTTCTCTCCAACAAGATCAAGATCTTAGCCCACTGCGTAAGGTGGGTTGTGTGCTTTCTCAGGGTTTGTACCTCAGATTTAAAGGAGTGGCTATTCTCTCTCATTTCTGTATTCTTTTCATTTATATACAGTTTATATACAGTTCTATTTATTTCTTATCAGTCTAACCTCAATATTCTACTCTGAGTTTTAGTTAATGATGATCGAGGAGCCTGGTAGGCTGCAGTCCATTGGGTTGCGAAGAGCCAGACACGGCTGAGCGACTTCACTTTCACTTTTCACTTTCATGCATTGGAGAAGGAAATGGCAGCCCACTCCAGTGTTCTTGCCTGGAGAATCCCAGGGACGGGGGAGCCTGGTGGGCTGCCGTCTATGGGGTCGCACAGAGTCAAACACGACTGAAGCAACTTAGCAGCAGCAGCAGATTTACTTTAAACTTTCCCGGTTCAATCTACTGTGCTTCCTCTCACTTGATTGGATCCAAACTGATACATGGACCCTGACAAAAAGGAAGACATGGTGTTTTTTCTAAATTAAATTTCAGTCTTCTGTAGGAAGCAAGAAATAAACACATGAAGAAAGTAGAGAGCATGTAAATAAGAAAATAAAGAGATAGGGAAATTATTTTAATCTGAAAAGGAAACAAGCCCTCAGCCTTCTATACTGATTCCCTTTTTTTCCTCTGGAACCTATTCACACTGGAACGTTCTGGGATTCAGACCTTAATCCTCTGTCTTCTATCTGCGTTCACTGCTTTGGTGATCTCATCTAGTCCTATGACTTTAAGGGTTATTCATATACTGATAACTTCTAAATTTATGTTCCCAGGTTTGACTTGTTTTCCAAATGCCAGGCGCCTACTAAATATCTGGACTTAGAAGTCTAATAGAAACTTCAAAGATCAATCTTTTCTCCAACGTCATCTCCATCCTTCTGGTTTTACTCATAATCTCAGATGATTCTTGATTCCTCTCTTTCTTTCACAGTCCTCATCCAGGATGTCAGAAAATGCTATTGATTCTAAGTTCAAAGTGTATTCAAAATCTTGTTTCCACTACCCTTATAAAACATATCCTAGTCTGACGTACATCATTTGTTAGGTGGATTTCTACAACAGCCTCCAAACTTCTTATCCTGCTTCTCTACTTGCAGATCTGTGGTCTATTCGCTACAAAACAACCAGAGTGGTTCCCAGGGCTTAGGATAGTGGTATGCATGTGTGTGTGTGTGGTGTGTGTGTGAGGAAGAAGAGTGTGGTTATGAAAGGTCCAGACAAAGATTCTTGTGATGGAACCACTCTGTGTCATTCCTGGCCTGGTGGACAAAAAACTCACACGTGGTTAGAATTCCATAGAACTAAATACACACACACACACACACACACACACACACACACACACACACACACGAGTACAAAAAAAAACCTGGGAAATCTGAATAAGATAAGTGGGTTGTATCAATCTTCATTTCTTTATTGTATTATTGTGTTTTGCAAGTTGTTATCATTGGGGGAATGCGTAAAACTGGATAAAGTATATAGGATTTCTCTGTATTATTTCTTTTTTCTTTTTTAATTGTGAGAAAATCATGAGTCAAGTTTTTTTTTTCCTTCCAGTGTTATTGAGATGTAATGGGCATACAGCATTATATATGTTTAAGGCAGACAGCAGAATGATTTGACTTAAGTATGTTTGTGCATGCTCGGTCACTAGTCCTATCCAACTCTTTGTGATCCTATGGACCGTAGCCAGCCAGGCTTCTCTGTCCATGGGATTCTCCTGACAAGAATACTAGAGTGAGTTTTCATAACCTCCTCCAGGGGATCTTCCTGACCCAGGGATTGAACCTGTGTCTCCTGCATCTTCTGCATTGCAGGTGGATTCTTTTCTGCTGAGCCACTGGGAAAGCCCTGAATTACATGTATCACTAAATGATTAACAAAGTTAGGTTTAGTGAATATCGTTCATCTCATATAGATACAAAAATTTTTTTAAAATTCCTTTTGATGAGAACTCTTAAGATTCATTTTTAACAACTTCGTATATAATATACTTCAATTTTACTTGCACTAATCATGTTCTACACTGCATCCCTAGTATTTAGTAATCTTATAACTGGAAATTTGTACCTTTTGACTTACTTCATCTAATTCCCTCTCCCCACTATGGCAACCACAAATTTGATATCTTTTTCCATGAGTTTGTTTGTTTGTAAAGTATAACTAACTTACAACAGCATATTATTTCCTATTACTTGCACAACCTAGTGACTTGATATTTTTAAACATTACCAAATGGTCACCATGAATAGTCTGAAAGAAAGTGAAGGTTGCTCAGTCGTGTCTGACTCTTTGCCACCCACTGGACTATACAGTCCATGGAATTCTCCAGGCCAGAATACTGGAGTGGGTAGCCATTCCCTTCTCCAGGGGATCTTCTCAAACCCAGGGATTGAACCCAGGTCTCCCCCATTCCAGGGGGATTCATTACCAGCTGAGCCACCAGGAGCGCCCATGAATAGTTGAATTACCGTCTATCACCCACAGAGGTGTCACATTATTATTGACTGTATTTTTCATGCTCTAGATTTCGCCCCCGTGACTCACACTTGTGACTTTGTAATTGGAAGTGTGCACCTCTTAATCTCTCTCAACTATTTCACTCATCCACCTCTTCTCTCTGGCTACCACATAATTGCTCTCTGTATATATGACTATTTCCCATTTGTTATGTTTTTTCATTTGTTTTGCAGAGTATACAAAGAAATGAGATTATAAGGTATTTTACTTTTTATGTTTCACATTTCACTTAGCAAAATACCCTCCAGCCCCTTTCATGTTATTGTAAAGTATAAGATTTAAGTCTTCTTTTAATTCTTTTACATGTCTGAACAATGTTGCATTGTGTATAAATACTACATATTCTTTATCCATTCATCTGTCAATGGACATTTAGATTGCTTTCAAATCTATTGCAAATAATGCTAAGATGAATATAGGGGTGCATATATCTTTTCAAATTACTGTTTTTGTTTTCCTCAGAAAAATATCCAAAAGTGAAATTGCTGGATGGACTTCCCAAGTGGCTCAGTGGTAAAGAATTCACCTGCAATGCAAGAGACTGGGGTTCGATAGCTGGATAGAGAAGATCCCCTGGAGAAGGAAGTGGCAACCCACTCAAGTATTCTTACCTGGGGTATCCCATGGACAGAGGAGACTGGTAGGCTGTAGTCTGTGGAGTTTCAACAGAGTTGAACACGGCTTAGCGACTAAACAATAACAACAACAGTGGTGGTTCTATTTTTAATTTTGTGAGGAACCTCCATACTGTTCTCTGTGATGCATCAGTTTACATTCCCACCAACAGAGTACAAGGGTTCCCTTTTCTTAACATCTTCACCAACACTTATTATTTATTGTCTTTTTTATAATGGCCATTTTGCCAAGTGTGAGGAGATACCACAGGTTGAGGTTGTTATGATTTTCATTTCCCTAATAATGATATTGAGCACCTTGTCTTTTGTCTGTTGGCCATCTCTATATGTGGTTCAGAAAAATTTCTATTTAATTCCCCTGCCCAATTTTTAATTGTTTGCCTTTTTGATGTTGAGTTGCATGAGTCAATATATTTTGGATATTAAGCTCTTACGAGATATATCATTTGTAAATATCTTCTCCCATTCAGTATTCTACATGGTCATTCCATTTCTAGAACCTCTGAGGGATAGTCTGGGGCTTTAGACAAAACTGCATCTTAGCTCAGTTTTTCCCTCTATCTATTCCTACTTTCCTCACTGTCTTCCAGGTGGTTTTTCCTAAAAACATTCCCCTATAAACCATCTGCAAAAAATAAATAAATAAATAAAGTCTCAAGATCTGTTTGCTAAGGAAGTAAATGTAAATATTCAGCACTGTTCTAACTGTTCTAGGTGCTAGTCTCCTGACTTTAAGAAAAATCAACAACCAACATCCTCAGTCTTAGACTATGGTAAAAAGTCCAAAAACATTTTGTAATCATCATGGGTTGCCAATGACACTCTTGAATCATTCAAAAGGAGCAGCAGAATACGACGTGGAAAGTGCTGCTGTAAAGAGCTTGTTCATTGTGCAAGCGGCAGTGGAAACAGTGACCACCAGAAACAGCAAGAGAAAAGCCATGGAAGTGGCCTCATCAGGACGGCTGCAACAGAGCTAGAGGACAGCTTCAGAGGTGCCCTGAGGGTGAGGGGAGGCTCCAATTTACAGACCAGCGTTGCACTTCCTCATGGAAGAAAGGGACTTGGATGGGCACAGCAGAGTCTAGGTGTGAAGAGGAGGCAGTGAAAAATAAGGGGATGGGCAGTCCAGTAGTCAGGTTCATGAGGGTCACCAAAAGAGTCCTATTATTATGGACTTCCGGGCTCCCTGTTAGAGTCTGGGCCAACGTGTGTGCTTGACCCTGGTGGGATAGCATGCTCATCCTCGCTCATCTTTCATATTTTGCCCTCCATGCTTACCAGGGGGAGGCACGCGACCCTGCCTCATAAGGGACATCTACTCAGATGGAGGGATAGTCAGCTGACGTCAGCAAGTCACAATTTCTTCCTCAGTGTCTTTAAAACAAACTCGTTTTTAAGTTATATCAGCTCTGCATTGTTATATTCTCTAACTTGAATGCAAAGAGTTCTGATAATGTGTTAAGTTAGGGATACAGAAAGAATGCAATATTCATGGAGCATTGTCTTATATGAAGCATTCAAAAAATTAAATTTACTAACCAATTTAGTCTAAACTAAAAGCAAGACATTTAACACTAAAAATAATCGTATTTGGAAAGCATGGTAAACGGTCATTAATGAATCGTTCCAGGCCAGATCATTTCAATTTGGTTATTAAGGGAAGTAAACTTTCCAGATTGTCATCACTAGGATGCACTTCAAACCTTCAACAAAGCTCTTTTTCAAAATGATCATTTTTTATGTGGACCATTTTTAAAGTCTGTATTGAATTTGTTACAATACTGCTTCTGTTTTATGTTTTGTTTTATTTTTTTGGCCATGAGGCATGTGGTCTTCCCTACTGGCTCAGATGGTAAAGAATCTGCCTGCAGTGCAGGAGATGCAGGAAATGTGGATTCATTCCCTGGACTGGGAAGATCCCCTGGAGAAGGGAATTGCAACCCACTCTAATATTCTTCCCTGGAGAATCCCATGGACAGAAGAACCTGCCAGACTACAGTCATGGGGTCGCAAAGAGTCAGACATGACTAAGGGATTAACACCTCACATGTGAGATCCTAGCACCCCAACCAGGGCTTGAATCCACACCCCCTGCATTGGAAAGCAAAATCTTAACCACTGGACGGCCAGGGAAGTCTCTTCAACAAAACTCTTTACTGGACTTTGTTTGTGATCCAAGTGAGTGATTCTAAAAACTTGCTCTTCAGATTTTTCAGAATTAAAATATATGTTTAGCCTTTTGTAAAGTCAAACCTTGAGTCACAGTGTGGTAGTTACTCAGAACTACTGAAGAAATCTGGTCAAATTTATCTAAAAGGCAGTCATGTGACCTAAACTGAACCAGTCAGAATCTCCCTTGGGAGTATTTGCATTTTGACTGCAGAGCACCAGGAAGACAGAAACAGGGTTAATGCACATTCCTTGGAGGAGGAGGGCATGGGAAAAAGTAGGAATCAGAATGAGAAATCTCCTTTTATTATTCAAAGCGACTATGTTTCTAACCTTTTCTCTGCCTGGTTCTCTGGTCTTTGATCATGAGTAACTTCAATACATTCCTACGCTGCTTTAACTAGCTAGTCTAGTTCTGTGCTTTCAAGAAAATGGATATTGAAAGATAAGGAAAGTTACTCTCATTGAGTCTCAGTAACCTGCACAGGACCACTCATCTTACAGGATTCACAGTCACATCTTTGTCCCAAACCTATGCTTTTCACCACTCTAAACCTCGGTGCATCAGTCTTTTATGTTGTCTAAGCTTCATATTGTTAGATATACAGCTATCTTTGTAGAACAGCGATCAAAGTAACATTAGTGGACTCTATTATTTTACTAGCTTGCAAAAATGTCTATATTGAGATATATGATTTCACTTAACGCCATTAGTATTTGTGTGTGTGTGTGTGCTAAGTTGTATCTGACTCTTTGCAATCCCATTGGCTGTAGCCTGCCAGGCTGCTTTGTCCATGGAATTTTTCAGACAAGAATACTGGAGTGATTTGCCAGTTCCTCCTCCAGGGGATCTTCCATACCCAAAGGTCAAACCTGCATCTCTTGCATTGTTAGGCAGATTCTTTACTACTATGCCACGTGGGAGAAAATAATTGTAAAGAGGTTATTAGAGATCATCAAGAACATCAGACTCAGAGAATAAATCTGTTTTTAATTCTGCCTTCATGTGCTAATGGACTTTGGAAAAATTTCTTGTACTTCTGAGTCCCAGTTCTGTCATCTATGAAATGGAGTTATTAATACATAATCGATAGATTTTCTTAGTGTTAAACCACATATTCAAACTGCTTGTCATTTGGTAGAGACTCAACCATATTAGGGGCTTCCCTGGTGGCTCAGACAGTAAACAATCTGCCTGCAGTGTGGGAGAACTGGGTTTGATCCATAGGTTGGGAAGATCCTCTGGAGGAGAGCATGGCAACCTCAGTATTCTTGCCTGGAGAATCCACATAGACAGAAGAGCCTGAGAGGCTACAGTCCATGGGGTCTCAAAGAGTCGGACACAACTGAGTGACTAAGCACAGCACACAACCATATTAACTTGTTACTGACTAAGTTGTGTATTTTTTGCTTAATTGTAAAAAATAACAAGATCAATTTTTTGCTTACTTGATCAATAAAGACAAAGTCCTCCATCAATAAGCATTTCATGTGGATAAGGTATGTTTAAAAAGATGAGCAAGATATCCTCCTCCTTGTACAGATTACAGCTTATTAGAGGCAAAAATAAACTTTTAAATAGTTAATTTAGTATATAAGTCATTATTACTGAAAAAATATGACTGTGTTTTAAAAAAAAAGGATAGAGTCACCAACTCTTATTTCATGATTATAAGAAGGGCTTCTCAGAGGAGGTTGTAATTTTGGCTAGGTTTGTAGGACGATGAGACAAAGTGAGTAAAGTTTAATGTTAACCAAGGACATGGATAGGAACTAGCGGAATTGAAGCGATTATCTACTAATCTGTTTTTCATATCTGTCAATTTAGTGTAAACAAACAAACAAACAAAATAGCAGGACTTTCCTGGTGGTCCAGAGGTTAAGATCCCACCTGCCAATTCAGGGGACACAGGTTCAACCCCTGGTCAGGGAAGAGTCCACACACCATGGGGCAACTAAGCCCGCAAGCGGCAACTACTGCCACCCACACACCCTAGAGCCTGTGCTCCACAGCAAGTGAGGCCACTGCAACGAGAAACCTGCACAGCGCAGCCAGAGACCATCCCCAACTCACTGCAACGAGAGAGAGCTGAAAGCTGGTGCACAGCACTGAAGGCCCGGTGCGGCCAAAAATAAATCAACAGTAGTGATTTTATCAGTGCATTTAGAGTAAAAAAAAACCAAAAAGAGCCCAAATGATTTCATTCACAATGATAGAAGAAAAGAGATGAGGCTATAAGGACCCAGATTTATTAAACTCTGACAGTTCATCAGGGTAAGAATAACTACATATTCTCATCCAGTCACAGTTCTATAGACTGACTTTTATCTGCTCTGTGAGGGAAATCACTTAAGCATGGAAAGGAAAAATAGGTAATACCAATGGCATCAATGGATTTATCTCTTGCCAAATAGTATCATTTCCACGTAGAAGCTTTCTTAATTGGACCTTGTCCAGGCTGGCTTACATCCACATAGTGAGATATCAGCTCTATATACCCAGAAGTAAGGCTCTGGACAGTTTGGAAGGCTGCAGTCTAATGGGGTCACAGCAACATAAGAAGCCTCGGTCATGGTCCTGGAAGATCAATGAAAGCTGTCAGCCCTCTTAACACTTGCTAATATCTAGCTATGTTTCTTCTGCCAACATCTCCCTGGGGAAGGCTCACTGTTCCCAAATCACCAAGTAAGGCCTAGATTCTTGGCTATACTGGATAAGAAGACTACTCCTAGGTGGGGCTGAAAAATAGGCAAGTAATAAAAAATTAGACCTTTTTGAGGAGGTGATCTAAATGTTAGGATGAAACCAGCCATGCCAAGTTGATGGAAAGGGCTGCAGGTAATGATCTTGAATGGAGGGCAAGCTTGTCTTGGCTGGGAAACATAAAGACTGCAAGTGTGTAATGTAAGAAAGAAGAAAGAGAGAATTCAACAGGAAGTCATGGAAACAGACAGAAGGCAGATGCTGCAGGACCTTGAGAAGCAGGGCATCCTGAGATAGAAGACATTTGAAGACTTCAAAGCACATGAGTGACATGACCTCATACTGGCTGTTCCATGGGAAAATACAGAGGAGAAAGTGCAGAAGAAAGACAGATGTCTCTGACAACAGGCACAGGATGATGGCCGCGTGGCTAGGGTGGTAGCATTGAGGATGAAGACAAGCGTCCATGATGAGTCAGGCCCTATCTGACCTGTGCCATGGGAAAACCTGAATGTCTCCTTCCAATGCTCAGAAGTAATAAGGACTTAAATCGGAAGAGTTCCTTTGAATTTCCAACATTTTATGATGTTTGTAGATGGGAGTTCTTATACTTTTATGAATGAAGAAATGGCGGTATCCACTCACAGTCAACCAGAACATGGAAAGTGGTGCCAGGACTCAAATCCATCTGATGACATGCCATTCTCTTCCTACTGGCCCACTGATCACATTTTAAACATTCCAAAGCATTAGTTCATCAGATGCAGAATCATCTGTATTGAGTGTTCTTTTGGAAGTCAGAACATATAAGATAATTATAGCCATTGATTGCTGTGTTTAAAGGAGAAGAAGGCCACCTAATATTTCTAATATTTCTAGAGAATAATCTGAAGGCTGTATTGAAGCCCCGAATTAGGTGAATTAAAATGCATTTTTGAGAAGTAAAAGCCCTGATATTTAAGTAAATATTCCAAGCCTGGCCCAGCAGTTTGTTGAGTAATGTAGCTTTCAGAAGGAAGGAAGGAAGGAAATAGGAAGAAACACTAATGAAGTTAGTGGTTTAGAAAGGAGGGGAGAAGAAAAGAAAAAATTATTAAACTCCAATTACATGGTAAGTATTTTCCCTAGGTGGTTTTAATATACTATATAGATTACACAATAACCCTGAGAGGTGAAAGTCATTAGCTCCAAACTTGTTCTGGCCACCTGTGTTCACGCTAAGTCATATCAGTTGTGTCCAACTCGGCATCCCTATGGACCGTAGCCAGCCAGGCTCCTCTGTCCATGGGATTCTCCAGGCAAGAATGCTGAAGTGGGTTGCCATTTTCTGCACCATGAGATCTGCCAGACACAGGCATCAAACCTGTTTCTCCTGTGTCTCCTGCATTGCAAGCGGATTCTTTCCTGCTGAGCCCCCAGGTAAGCTCTGCTCTGTCCTCAAAGTGGGTAACATGACAACAATTCATTTGGGGCAAGAATTTTAGAATATCCATTTTTAACATGTTATTATATCTTTTATTAGTGATAAAAATTTCATGTACTGTGATGACTATTCAGGGTGACTTTGTTTAAAATCTAGTAACATAAAGAGAGTTTATAATTTATATCTTGTTTTGGTGGAAAAGAATTCAAGCATAGTCTCAACATATCAGATTGAAGAGTGAAGTAGCTGCCTGGAGATAATGCAGATTTGAGGGTTTTTGCATTCAAAAGAGAGCCCTAAACACCTGGGTAAGAGAGACCAAAAAGCTAGCTCAGGGTTTACAGCCAAGGTGCTAACACCAAGTGATTTGCAGTTTGCTCCTTGGTGGTAAGGATTCTGGCCTTTCTCCACTCTCACTCTCTTTCTTTATACCTTGCTTCATCCCAGCAAAGATTTGAGGAAGCTGAATTGTACTAAACGAACTTGAAGTTTTCTTTCTCCACTAATTCTGAGTGAGTAAAAGTCGCTCAGTCATGTCCATGTCCAACTCTTTGTGACCCCCATGAACTGTAACCCGCCAGGCTCCTCTGCCCATGGAATTCTCCAGGCAAGAATACTGGAGTGGGTAGCCTTTCCCTTCTCTAGGGGATCTTCCCAACCCAAGGATGGAACTTGCACTGCAGTGCAGTCTCCTGCACTGCGGCAGATTCTTTACCTTCTGAGCTACAGAGTGGGATAAATAGCATCACAAAACTGGCTAATCAGCTTTGATTCCAAAAGATTCTTCTTGCAGAACGTTTAACTCCTTAAATCTCTCATTTAAGTTTTGTTTTGCTTTTTAATTCAAGAGACATATCATGTGTTATCTATAGAGATGGGAAATTTAGTTATATGGCATACTGTTTTATTGCCTCTGTTCTGACAGTGAATATGTGATGCTGCGATTGTATCCTGATTTAGTTAAAAATGATTGCATTTGATTTTGTGACTCAACAATCAACTTGGTTCGAGACAGAGAATAAAATGCAACCTTTCCCTTCATTTATAAAGCAACTATGTCTCTTTTGAGTCACTGCCCTCATACACTGTCAAGGTTATTTCAAAGATCAGGCTCCCCCACTCACTGTATTTTCCCCATCATTGTTGTCCTGAATAGCAAAGCTAAAAGAAGTCACCTAGGCTTGTCCTAGCCACAGTATGGAGAACTTTCTGACAGCACATGGGTAAACCTAGCTCTTAAGAGCCTGTTTGTGTAGCTGAGGCTGAAACAAAAGAGCCTGCAAGTTCTTCCCTCTTCCCCCTGGTCTTCACACCTAGAGCTGTTGACTCAGGTCATAAGCAGTTAAGCTCTGAGTACTGTTTCTCAATCTTGAGTAAAAACAAGTCTGATTTGTGGTATTAGGCATATATACCAGCATTATCTAATGGTTCAGTTCAGTTCAGTTCCATCACTCAGTTGTGTCCAACTCTTTGTGACCCATGGACTGCAGCACACCAGGCCTCCCTGTCCATCACCAACAACCAGAGCTTGCTCAAACTCATATCCATTGAGTCGGTGATGCCATCCAACCATATCACCCTCTGTCATCCCCTTCTTCTCCTACTTCAATCTTTCCTGAATCAATCATGATCTTTTCCAATGAGCCAGTTCTTCACACATCAGGTGGCCAAAGCATTGGAGCTTCAGTTTCAGTGCTTCCAATGATTATTCAGGACTGATTTTTCTTTAGGATTGACCGATTTGATCTCATTGGAGTCCAAGAGACTCTCAAGAGTCTTCTCCAATACCACAGTTCAAAAGCATCAACTCTTCAATGCTCAGCTTTCTTGATCTTTATACAGATTTCTCAGGAGGCAGGTAAGGTGCTCTGATATTCTCATCTCTTTCAGAATTTTCCATAGTTTGTTGTGATCCCCACAGTCAAAGGCTTTGGCGTAGTCAGTAAAGAAGAAGTAAATGTTTTTCCAGAAATCTCTTGCTTTTTGATGATCCAACAGATGTTGGCAATTTTGTTTCAGGTTCCTCTGCTATTATGAAATCCAGCTTGAACATCTGGAAGTTCACAGTTCACGTACTGTTGAAACCTCTCTTGGGGAATTTTGAGCATTGCTTTACTAGCTTGTGAGATGAGTGCAGTTGTGCAGTAGTTTGAGTATTCTTTGGCATTGTCTTTCTTTGGAATTGTAATGAAAACTGACCTTTTCCAGTCCTGTGGCCACTGCTGAGTTTTCCAAATTTGCTGGCATATTGAGTACAGCACTTTCACAGCATCATCTTTTAGGATTTGAAATAGCTCAACTGGAATTCCATCACCTCCACTAGCTTTGTTCATAGTGATGCTTCCTAAGGCCCACTTGACTTCACATTCCAAAATGTCTGGCCCTAGGTGAGTGATCACACCATAGTGATTATCTGGGTCATGAAGATCTTTTTTGTATAGTTCTTCTGTGTATTCTTGCCACCTCTTCTTAATGTCTTCTGCTTCTGTTAGGTCCCTTCCATTTCTGTCCTTTATTGAGCCCATCATTGCATGAAATGTTCCCTTGGTATCTCTAATTTTCTTGAAGAGATCTCTAATTTTTCCTATATTGTTTTCCTTTATTTCTTTGCATTGATGTCTGAGGAAGGCTTTCTTATCTCTCCTTGCTATTCTTTGGAATTCTGCATTCAAATGGATATATCTTTCCTTTTCTCCTTTGCTTTTCACTTCTCTTCTTTCCTTAGCTATTTGCAAGGCCTCCTCAGACAACCATTTTGCCTTTTTGTATTTTTCTTGGGAATGATTTTGATCACTGCCTCCTGTACAATGCCACAAACCTCCCCATCCATAGTTCTTCAGGCACTCTATCTAGCAGATCTAATCCCTTGAATCTATCTCTCACTTCCACTGTATAATCATAAGGGATTTGATCAAGGTCATACCTGAATGGTCTATCGTTTTTCCCTGCTTTCTTCAATTTACGTCTGAATTTGGCAATAACGAGTTCATCATCTGAGCCACAGTCAGCTCCCGGTCTTGTTTTTGCTGACTGTATATAATTTCTCCATCTTCAGCTCAAAGAATATAATTAGTCTGATCTGGATATTGACCATCTGGTGATGTCCATGTGTAGAGTCTTCTCTTGTGTTGTTGGATGTTGGATGTTGGGTGTTTGTTATGACCAGTGTGTTCTCTTGGCAAAATTCTATTAGCTTTTGCACTGTTTCATTCTGTACTCGAAGGCCAAACTTGCCTGTTACTCCAGGTATCTCTTGACTTCCTACCTTTGCATTCCAGTCCCCTATGATGAAAAGGACATCTTTTTTTGCTGTTAGTTCTAGATGGTCTTGTAAGTCACCAAAGAACCGTTCCAATTCATCTTCTTTGGCATTAGTTGTTGGGGCAGAGACTTGGATTTCTGTGATATAGAATGGTTTTTCTTGGAAACGAAGATTTTTCTGTCATTCTTGAGACTGCACCCATGTGTTTATCCAGATGTTAATCAACCTCCTTGAGGAAAGGACATCATAGTTATCAAAATGTGAAGATTTCTGTATATAATGTGCCTGTCTTGCTGATTCATAAAGCTAATCAGCACCCTGAAAGTTTGTGAGAATCTCTTCAGTGAAGAAACCTGATGCTCTCAGTGTTTCCTAAATATGCCTAAAGATAATATCCTTTTATTTTATGGAAGGCAGCTTCCCTGGTGGCTCAATGGTAAAGAATCTGCCTGCCAATGCAAGAGATGCAGGTTTGATCCTTAGGTCAGGAAGATCCCTTGGAGAAGGAAATGGCAACCCACTCCAGCATTCTTGCCTGGAAAATCCCATAGTCAGAGTAGCCTGGCGGGCTGCAGTCCAAGGGGTAGCAGAAAGTCAGACACTACTTAGCAACTAAACAATAACAAAATTTCATGGAAAATGTTCCAGTGTCTCAGGGCACTCATATAAGAAGCACTTACCATATTAAAAGTCTTCCTTCTAAGCACAGAGCCTGATATACAGTGCACTTCTCTAACAAATATTTGTAGAAAGTCAAGTAAGTGCATGAATGAGTGAATCCTACAAAGTGGGGATATTTATTTATATGTTCAGACCTGTGCTGTCAATAATTTTTTAGAAACATGTTTAACATCACCTAAACTTGGGCACACTCTGGGAGATGGTGAGGGTCAGGGAGGCCTGGTGTGCTGCGGTCCATGGGGTCGCAATGAGTCGGACACAACTGAGTGACTGAACAACAACAAATCTATATTTGGGGCTCCCCTGGTGGCTCAGATGGTAAAGAATCTGCCTGCAATGCAGGAGACTCAGGTTTGATCCCTGGATCCGGAAAATTTCCTGGAGAAGGGAATGGATACTCACTCCAGTATTCTTGCCTGGGAAATCCCACGGACAGAGGAGCCTGGGGTCTACAGTCCATGAGATCACAAAAAGTTGGACAGAACTGAGTGCCTAAGCATGCGCACACGCACAATCCATGTTTATTAGGTTCCTCCTAGTTAACTGGCTCTGTGCTTTGTGATGAGGGCTGCAGAATCTAAAACAAGATGATAGTAACACAATATCCCATGTGGAAGAGAGCTATGAAGTATATGGTGGTATGGAACACAGATAGCAGTGTAACTAAGCAGGATCTTCTGGGGCTTTCCAGGGGAAAGGCCTTCCCCCATATCCTCTGCTTTAGCTTTTCTTTGAAGTAGCTAGATAATAGTACCTAACGTTCATTTTCTGCATTGTTTTGCGAATGTAAAATCCCCTCCCTCTCCAACAAACTACTTGGCCACCGGGAACACATAGCCCCAGGCCTCTTGGACAGCTAAAGTTAACCCCTGTGACACCAGCCTGCAACCCCCTACTCCCTCATCTGGCTTTTAAAAGTGCTTTGCCAAAACCACTCTGGGAGTTCAGGGCTTTTGAGGGCAGGCGGCATCTTGTCTCCTTGCCCCACCTTCCAATAAAACTTTCTCAGCTCCAAACTCCACCTTTTCAGTTTGTTTGTTCTTACTGAGTGTCAAGCACACAAACCAGCATTAAGATTTCAGGAGAAGGTGTTAATCTGAGTTGTTATTTGACAAATAAGAGTTAGCCTTGCAAAGAGATGTCTCCACGAATATATTTGATGTGCATGTGCTGTTTTTAAGCAACTATTAATCATATATTAATACACACATTTATTTTGTATTTTGAAGACAAAATTTATTATCAGAAATTCTTTTATTCAATAATGGGATTAGCTTCATAATCTAGGAAAACAGGTAACACAGCAATAGGTGTCAGAAATACTTACCCAAATTTTATCAGAGAAAACGTGAAACACATACCACAATAGAAAATGCAGCACTTAACATTTAACTTATTAAGAATATGATTTTTTTCCAGTGTCTATGAATCTTCTTTATAGAAATCCTAGTGAATCACCACTTCAGCTTTCTCACAGCTAAGAAAGAGCTTCCTAAACTGTTCCTTTCTCTAAACTGATGAAACTGCCACCTCTATCTTCTCTTTCTTCCTTAAGTTATTTGTTTATCCAGGTATAAAGGAATTCTTTACACCTGAAAAGTTCAGAGATTTTTTTTTTTTTACAGAAATAAGATTCTGACTGTTTCATAAGCTGTATCGGAAATTTCATTCCTTCACCCGTTTATTCAGTCCACAAGTTTTTATTGAGCTCCGACCACGTGACAAACTATATTAAACTCAGAGGATGTGATGCTTAAAAAATCTCACACAGTTCCTTCCCACTGAGTTTATCCTATAATGATAGAGATGGAGATCAAGCAAGGAATCATAGAATGAAAATTAAAAATAAGTATGACAATGTTCATAGGAGAATATAATAGAGAAATAATCATGGAAGGAGTGCTTGAGAAAATATGACTAAAGTGAGGTTGAAGAATGGAATATGAGTTAATTTGGGGAACTTCCCTGCAGGTCTGTTGGCTGAGACTTCTAGCTTCCACTGCAGGGGTCTCAGATTCGATCCCTGGTCAGGAAACAAGGATCCTACAAGCCTCTTCTTGCAACCAAAGCAATTAAACAAAAACAACAACAAAAGAGTTAATTAAACAAGGGTTACAGTGGGAAGGAAGTTTGGTTGGGAAGAGCTTTTGGAAATGGCCACAGAAGTGTTGGAGCCTGGCTTGCTGGAGAAATTCAAAGAATTCCTTAAAAGCAGGCATCATTTCTTGTTTTTGAAATGCCAGCAGTTTGGCACATAATCACACTCAAAGTCTGTTTGTTGAGTGAACGTCTTAACTTAGTAGACCAAGCCAAGGAAACTCTCTTTCCCCTGACACAGGTGTCAGTCCACTGCCCCAATCTAGAGTTCAGCCTTCACATCACAAAGCTTTTCCTGTAAGCTAACTGAGAAAAATGCCACAGACTTCCCTTAAAGAAGATTCACTACTTGAGTTCATCCTGAACCTCCTTCTTTCAGACATTCATCTACTTATTCACCAAATTATACTGAACCGTTGACTCTACTAGTCACCGCAGAGGACCTAAAAATGATGAAAATGTAGCATCAGATTCAGAAACTTTTAGTGTTCCAGGATATTATCATGTGCACTGATATTCATAACATAAGGCAGAAGAAAAGAAAATAGAGCTGCATGGTAGAGAGTGAGGGGGAGTAAGAGAACCTTTTAAGCTGAGGTATTTGGGGAAGAAAATGGTAGTAAAATTATGCTTGAATGAAGGATATTGAAGATTCCTGACAAGTAAATATGGAAGGGGGAAGGAAAAGTCATTTCAGGTTTTAGAGTAAAATGCAAACCAAGATAAAGAAAAGGGGCAAAGTATGTGCAAGAGGAAGCAAACTAAGAAGTCTAGTTTTTGTTTTTAACATAATTCTGCACAACACCAGTCACAGGGCAAGATGAGTCATGTCAAAGTCAAACTGGAAAATTTAAGCTCTGGAGTGGCCAGGTTAATTGTACCAGGTGTATCAATTTTTACATGCTAATTCTTGACATTAAACCTTGATGAAAGGCTTCTCTGGTGGTCCAGTGGTTAAGGATCTGCCTGCAAATACAGGGGACACAGGTTCAATTCTTGGTTCAAGAAGACTCCACATGCCAGGGAGCCCCTGCTCCACCCTCCTGAGCCCACCGTTCAGAATCCGCGTCTGCAACACGAGAAGCTACTCCTACCACGACGAGAACCTCACACACCACAGTGAACAGTTGCCCCTGCACAGCAAGGCACAGTGCACAGGGCACAGCAATGACCCAGCGCAGCCAAAAGTAGATGAATAAATAACTTTAAAAATTAGACAGAAGATCTGAATAGGTATTTTTTTTTAAAAAAAAGAAAACCTTAATATAAATGTAAGCATGTAAGCATATTTGTGTAGGCCAAGAACAGGAGAAATGAAAAACTTCTCTGTGTCATTCAGAAAAAAAGCCTTCCTAGAAAGTAAAAGAGGACACAGCTGGATCTGCCGATCTTTAATCTACATGTTTTATGTTTATTATAGTTTATCCAACTCAACCATATAAACCTCATACAAACATATAAAGAAAATTAGAAAGCTGAAAAAGAGAAAGGCAGGTTAATAAATAGGATTAGGTATATTGAGGCTACAAAACAAAATGATGTACTGAATTGCATTTACCCAAACTATACAAATACAACTTTTTTCATTTTCCAGTTTACTGAGTTTGGGAAAACACTGCCAGAATCCCCCACCCCTGCCCCAAATGATTCATTTTGGATATTAATATGTCATCCAGTGCTGAATGCCTAGTGTTTTCTTTCAAGGACTAGTATTCTGTCTTTTTAATCTTATGAAAAAATTGCACTTTCTACCCCTTTGGCCTTGCTTCTCAGTGATTTCTTATTTTGTACAGAGCATTTTCTCAACTTCCAAAGTGTGACAAGTCTTTTCTAAAAGAAATTTTAAAAAGTTAAAATATTGAAAGTTTAAGCATTTTTTCAAAGAAATTAATTTTTTAAAGGTAGAGAGAACAAAAACATTGTATTCTTTCTATTATGAACAGCATCAGTCAGTTAAACTTCACCTGCTAGATAAGATCTTTAAGTGTTTTTTTTTTATAACATATTTTTATTTTTTAAAAAGGAAACACAGGTGTATTTTGACAGAGAAGTAAAATACAGAAAATGCAAAATCTGTTTTAACAAGTGGTATACAATATTTTGAGGCAGTACCATTATTTAAAAATACAGCATAGCCAATGGCCTATAAAATAAAATAAAAATAAAATTTCCTTTGACATTTCATTTGGTAGCATTAAATAGAAAATCTTTCTTAAAGAAATATTAGCTATTAACACAGTCCATAAGTTAGAGTGTATGTGTTTTTTTTTTAAATTTTATTTGATCTCTAGCAGATTAACAATCTTGTGTCTGTTTCTGGTGTACAGCAAAATGGTTCTTATACATATGCTTGTATCTGTTCTTTTTCAAATTCTTTTCCCATTGAGGTTTTTACAGAACACTGAGCAGCATTCCCTGTGCTATACACTAGGTCCTTGTTGGTTATCTGTTTTAAACACTGAGGTTGTATTTGTTGAAAGAACTTTCTCTTGCATTTCCAAAATCCTTTTCTTTCATGGCAACCTACATAAAGCGTGGCTAGCGAGGTACACAAGGCAAAACAGTGTTTGGTGAATGTACTGTAGGGGAAAGTGCATACACAAAAATTCTTCTCATTTTTATAGAAATAACAAACAGCTTAAACCTGAGCTTCCTCTTATTGATGAGGTATAAAAATTTGGTACAATTTTTAAAAATTTATTTGTAAATGGAGTATAATTGCTTTACAATGTTTTGTTAGTCTACTCTGTACAACATGAGTCAACCATAAATATATTAATACATATATCTCCTTCCTCTTGAGACTTCCTCCTACCACAAACCCCTATTGTACACCTTTAGGTCAATATAGAACACCAAGCTGAGCTCCCTATGTTAACAGCAGCTTCATATTGCTATCTTTTTTTACACATGGCTGTGTATATATGTCCATGCTACACTCTCAGTTGTCTCAGAAGCAGTGATATGTTTCTTTTGTTGCAGTCATCTGATTCCACAATTCTGTACAGCTCCTAGAGGAAGAAGGTTTTATGAATGTCTGCAAACTTCAGTGTAAGATTATACATCAAGCATCATGTCATACTGCTCTTTCTTCTTCCACCTGCCACATCTCTTGACAAAAACCACATAGAGTGTCAAAAACACAACCCAATAGCATGCATAGATGGATAAACCAATAATTAGAACTTTCTTTTTGGATTCTGAAAATGGCTTTCTAACTTCCTCATAAATGGTGAAAATCAAACCACCCAGGAGGATTATAGACCAGACTGATACTGGAATGAGTCCCACAAAATTAGCAACAATTTTTTTCCTTCCAGATGTGCCCCACCCAGCTTTGTTTATTGTCACAATTGCAAACATCTTGGCGGGAAGTAAACTTGACATGTATAACACAGAGTAGAAGGACATGAAGACCATGACAATGTTCCTTCTAAGACACATAGCAAAGGATGACTTTATGAGACCCACTAACTTGATGGTTAACAATAAGAGGAGGATGTTCCAAAAGTTACCCCTGTAGAAGAACCGGATTACTGTAGCAATGAGAAAGAAAGGGAAGAACCCAGTGATGACGGCTTCATAGGTCATCCACAAGTGATGTTTATGAAACCACATCGCATTGTACAGCCACTCTCGGAAGTAGGACTTGCTCCAGCGGGTCTGCTGGTTTAACCATCTGAGATATCCCTTAGGTGTTTCAGTAAGGCACTTGGATCGAGCTGTGTATTTCGTTGCATAGCCCAGACTCAGCACTCGATTTGTTAGATGCCTGTCATCTCCAAAACTACATTTGCTGCCCATAAATTTTTGATTGTACCAGTCTTCCACAAATTCATGCAGTAAGGAGTTTCTGTACATTCCCAGAGGTCCACTAATGCACTGGACACATCCGAAATAAGACTGACAGGCCCTTTCTATATTAAAAGCCATCCAGTATCTCACACTGCTGAGGAAGGAGATCCAGGAATCATACTTGTTTAAAATCTGCAAGAAAAATAAAAGTAAGTAAAAATAATGACATAAAGGTAAATCTGCTGAAAATTCCAGTAAAATCTGCACCATCCTGAGGTTACTACCTAGAGTGTTTTGTTATTTTGTTTGCCTACTTTGGCTTTCTTCTTATTTTTGACACAGTTATATATTTTCTTTGATTCTCTGTTACTGAATTAATTTTATAAGTGGATTGCATGTATTGGAACTAGATAATAAATTTTTCTTTCTATTTAATCACTCTCTGTACTCTTTTCGCTATGATTTTTGTTCCTGTTCTTATTAAAATATTGAGGAGTTTTTTAGCCTTTATTCTCATTTCCTAAATTCTCTCCCACTCTTTCTTACTATCCAATATTTGAAAATTGTTAAGTCCTCTTTTCTTCTCCTCTGGTTAATTTCCAATCATGCAATTCTGCTATTTTTCCTTCTCCTTCCTCCCTATTTTTTTGCAATGCCAATGATAAAAAGGTTCCTGTGTTCGCTACCCAAAACTTGAATCCTGAAATAAGGCTCTGTATACAGTTTATTGAGCACCGTTTTTCTGGCAATATTTCATAATAATCTCCTCTATCTCAACTTTGTTCAGTTTTCAATGGAATTTTGCATGCTTCTTTTTCATCATCAGGTTATTTCTTTTTTTTTTTTTTCCAGGCTATTTCTTAGTCCATCTAGTGCATCTTCTTTGCCTTCACTATAACCATGCATATAAATATGGGTTATACAGTAATGCGATACCTAAATTTAAATCAAATTTCCATATGCTTCTTATCTTTTGCTAAAAACTAATTGCACTTTCACAAAGAACTCATTTTAAATCTCACATACTGTCACATATTTATTTTACTACCCCACACATTTCATATCACCTTCATTAATATTGGTTTCATTAATTGTTTCCCTATTGATAGCAAATAAAATAAAATAAATAATTGGAAAACCACAGATTTTAAAGACATAGGTATAAAATATAAAATCCATTCCTGCCATACTTCCATTTTGTTTACTCCTTGTATTAAGTAAGTTCCAATATCATCTTATCAGAACATTAAGTTATAGCTCAAGAAGATATGGTGGAAATAGTACACACACATTTTATTTTTGGGCTTCCCTGGTGGCTCAGATGGTAAAGAGATTGCCTGCAATGAGGGAGACCCTGGTTCAGTCCCTGGGTCAGGAAGATCCCCTAGAGGAGGGAATGGCAATCCAATCCAGTCTACTTCAGTACTCTTGCCTGGAAAATCCCATGGATGGAGGACCCTGGCAGGCTACAGTCCATGGGGTCACAAAGAGTTGGACACGACTGAGTGACTAACACACACATTATATTTTATATTACTTATCAGCCACTACATACATGGGTTATAACCCAAGATTAAGCAAATAAATCATGAATTATTTCAATTTAGACAAAAGAAGACACAGTAAAGTATGCCTAAAGCACATTCTAATGTGTCTCCAGCTACAGAACCAATACCTGGCGCAGAGTTTGATGTGGAGTAAATGAATGTTCAAGGGGTCATTTTTGCTTCTAAAAGTGACCCAGGCAAAAAGTGAAGCCATACGTACCTTGACATCTCCCCCAACACCTCCAACCTTGTGGTCTGCTTCTAAAACTTTTACCATCTCCACAGTTGCAGTAGGGTCAAGCATGGTGTCTGAATCACAAACCTGCAAAAGAAAAATTAAAAAATGAATTAAAAATTAAAAGTGAATGAAACATTAAAAGACAATTGAGTATGCTCCATATAGTCTAAATCCAGTTCAGTTCAGTCACTCAGCCATGTCTGACTCTTTGTGACCCCATGGGGGGCAGCACAGAAGGCTTCCCTGTCCATCACCAACTTCTGGACCTTACTCAGACTCATGTCTATTGAGTCAGTGATGCCATCCAACCATCTCATCCTTTGTCATTCCCTTCTCCTCCCACCTTCCATCTTTCCTAGCATCAGGGTCCTAAATTGGGCATATATATAGTATTTTCAGCATTACTGTCACTAAGTATCAGTAAGTAAATGTCACAGGGATGACAGCATTTGTTATATCATGGCCAATACAAAAAAAAAAAAAAAAAAGCTTTTCAGGAAGCTCAGTATTTAAGTTAATGACATTGTTGGCTAGAACAGCCGAAGTGATGGGCCAGAGGTATCTTGCTTTTCCTGGTTTGCTATGATTGTGCCCAATTTTGCAGTGAAAGTCTCATGTCTTAGGCAACTTCCTAGGTTTCCAGGACTTGGAAAATACCATGAGTTGTCACTCAAGATTTTTTTTTAATTGCTTTAACTAAGGCTTTTAGAGCTTCCTTCGTGGCTCAGACGATAAAGAATCCGCCCCCAGTGCAGGAGATCTCGGTTCGATCCCAGGGTTGGCAAGATCCTCTGGAGAAGGGAATGGCTACCCACTCCAGTATTCTTGCCTGGAAAATTCCATGGACAGAGGAGCCTGGCAGGCTACAGTCCATGGGGCCACAAACAGCTGGACACAGTGGAGCAACTTTTACTTTTAGGCAACTTGTCCTACAATCTGAAAAATATCAATATTTCCTAAGATAGTATTGAAAGGGAGGCATGTTTAACAGTGAATTCCCTTCTATTTTAATATAGTGAATAAAAGACAGGAAAGCAATTCTCTTAAAATTATTTGTATAATTCTGAAGAAAGATGTCCATATGATCTTAATTTGGCAAATGGCACTTGGTCAAAAAGGAAACCTGCATGGCCTTCATTCTTTATTTTAGAGTCTTAAGTATTCTTCTAGGCCTTTGTACATAAAAGCAGATGTAAATTAACTGAAGCAGTTGTAGAAATTCTAATGTTTGTTCTTAAAAAAATCTGTTTGTTCTTAAAAAAATCTTTATATGAATCAAAACCTGCAATTTTGAAACCAAGAAAATTGTTGGGATTTTTCTATAGCATGAACCCCTAACAGATATATCTGTTTGTACATTTGTAGACCCATGGACTATACAATCCATGAAATTCTCCAGGCCAAACTACTGGAGTGGTTAGCCTTTCCCTTCTCCAGGGGATCTTCCCAACCCAGGGATCGAACCCAGGTCTCCTGCATTGCAGGCAGATTCTTTACCAACTAACTGAGCTATCAGGGAAGCCCAGACATAAGATTCTAGTCATGTTAATTGCATCGGAGACTTTGTTACGTACCTGTAAACTGGATTAAATCCAGAATTCTTCTAGTTTCCTCAAATATAAGGCTAAGACTCTCCAAATGAACATTGCCAATTTTCTCTCACTCAGTTCCTCTGCAGTCACTAAGAACAAAGACTGCCCTTAAATCTCCTAGAAGCGACTGTATCAGTTTTTCCCCACTACCCAGATAGCAGCCAAACTTCAAGAACTAGAACTTTAGGTCCACATCTCCCCATTAAGAAGGGCTCCTTCAGACTCTAGAAACCTCACACTAGCTTGAAACCTCAAAATCAAGTTGATAAGAAAGAGAAGTAGCTGACATTAACATAATTTCCTTCTACCCAAGATACCAGATCAAAACCTTATAGCTTAACTAAAAGTGAAACTGTCTTTTTCTCTTTCTTTCATTTCAGTACTCTGACATTGGCTTGGATCTATTCATCATGCTGTAATTCATTAACAGTGCCAAGTTGGTGAAAGCAATTCGTGACTAGATGGTATTTATCTTAATTATGGTTATAATTTTCCTTGGGTTTATGATTGCCTACACAGAAGGTGCATGGCAGTGTTGTGGTCAAAACTACCTGCATTAACACTTCTGGGGAAACTGAAACTCAGTTGCATAAGATCAAGTGAGCAGAACACTTGGCTTAAAAAGATGATTCTTTCAATGGGGTCTTTTCATGGACTTACTTGATTTTTTTGATTCATTCTCTTTTTTTCACTTCTTTTCTTTATGTATATAGTTGCTATAGAATGTTGTGTATATTTCTGCTGTACAATGAAGTGAATCAGCTATATGGATACATATATCCCTCCCTGGACCTCTCTCCCACCCCATGTCCCTGTTGCACCCCTCTAGGTCATCATAGAGCACCAAGATGAGCTCCCTATGGTATACTGCAGGTTCCTACTAGCTATTTATTTTATACATGGCAGTGTATTGATGTCAAACCTAAGCTTCCAATTCATCCTACCCTCTCCTTACTCCTTGTGTCCATATATCCATTCTCTATGTCTGCGTCTCTATTCCTGCCCTAGAACTAAGTTCATTTGCACTAATTTTCTAGATTCCATATACATCCTTTAATATATGATATTAGTTTTTCTCTTTCTGACTTACTTCACTCCATAAGATACAACCACTATGGAGAACGGTATGGGGGTTCTTGAAAAAATTAAAAATAGAACTATCATGTGACCCATAAATCCCACTCTTGGGCATATACCCTGAGAAAATCACAATTCAAAAAACACATGTACCCTAAAATTCACTGCAGCACTATTTAAAATGGACTTATTTGATTTTGATTGGCTTGGGTCTTGGGGATCCTGGACATTGGGAACTATCCTGTTTATAATAGTCATCATATTCACCCTGGTATGTTGTATTCTCTCAAAACTTTAATTTCCATGTTCACAGTCACTGACTGCCAAGCAAAGTTTCCTAAAGAACACTTCCTAAGTTTTTTAAAGAACAATTCCTTAAAACTTGAACATGTCTCTGTTAAGCTGAGTGCTGCTGTACTGTGCTTAGGCCCTCAGTCATGCTCAACTCTTTGTGACCCCATGGACTGTAGCCCATCAGGCTCCTCTGTCCATGGGATTTTCTAGGCAAGAAAACTGGAATGGGTTGTCATTTCTTCTTCCAGGGGAGCTTCCCAATGCAGAGTTGAACCCACAACTGTTACATCTCTTGCAATGGAGGCAGATTCTCTGAACTGAACTGAGGCATAAGTTTTCCACTGTAGAAAAGATCAATTCATGGAGAAAAGGGAACCCTCTTACACTGTTGGTGGGAATGCAAACTATTACAGTCACCAGGGAGAACAGTGTGGAGGTTCCTTAAAAATCTGGAAATAGAACTGCCATACAGCCCAGCGATCCCACTGCTGGGCATACACATCAAGGAAACCAGAATTGAAAGAGACATGTGTACCCCAATGTTCATCACAGCACTGTTTATAATAGCCAGAACATGGAAGCAACCTAGATGTCCATTGGCAGATGAATGGATAAGAAAGTTGTGGTACATATACACAATGGAATATTACTCAGCTATTAGAAAGATTGCATTTGAATCAGTTCTAAAGGAGTGGATGAAACTGGAGCCTATTATATGGAACTAAGTAAGTCAGAAAGAAAAACACCAATACAGTATATTAAGGCATACATATGGAATTTAGAAAGGTAGAATTTAGAAATACATATGGAATTTAGAAAGATAACCCTATATGTGAGACAGCAAAAGAGACACAGATGTAAAAAACAGACTTTTGGACTTTGTGGGAGAAGGTGAGGGTGGGATGATTTGAGAGAATAACACTGAAACATGTATATTACCATATGTGAAATAGATCACCAGTCCCAGTTCAAAGCATGAGACAGGGTACTCAGGACTGATGCACTGGGATGACCCTGAGGGATGGAATGGGGAGGGAGGTGGGAAGGGGGGTTCAGGATGGGGAACACATGTACATCCATGTGAATGTACGGCCAAAACAACCACAATATTGTAAAGTAATTAGCCTCCAATTAAAAAAAAAGACATTGGCCTGTAAAAAAATATATATATCAATTCTGTTCAATTAAGCAGCTCAGTCATGTCCAACTCTTTGCAACCCCATGAACTGAGCACACCAGGCCTCACTGTCCATCACTAACTCCCAGAGTCCATCCAAACCCATGGCAATTGAGTCGGTAATGCCATCCAACCATCTCATCCTTTGTTGTCCCCTTCTCCTCCTGCCCTCAATCTTACACAGTATCAGGGTCTTTACTAATGAGTCAGCTCTTTGCATCAAGTGGCCAAAGTATTGGAGTTTCAGCTTCAGCATCAGTCCTTCCAATGAATATTCAGGACTAATTTCCTTTAGGATGCACTTGTTGGCTCTCATTGTAGTCCAAGGGATTCTCAAGAGGCTTCTCCAACACCACAATTCAAAAGCATCAATTCTTCGGCGCTCAGCTTTCTTTATAGTCCAACTGTCACATCCATACATGACTACTGGAAAAACCATACCCTTGACTAGATGGACCTTTATTGGCAAAGTAATGTGTCTGCTTTTCAATATGCAAAGTAGGTCATAACTTTCCTTTCATGGAGTAAGCGTTTTTTAATTTCATGGCTGCAATCACCATCTGCAGTGATTTTGGAGCCCCCCAAAATAGTCTGACACTGTTTCCACTGTTTCCCATATAATTGCCATGAAGTGATGGGACTGGATGTCATGATCTTTGTTTTCTGAATGTTGACCTTTAAGCCAACTTTTTCACTCTCCTCTTTCACTTGCATCAAGAGGCTCTTCAGTTCTTCTTCACTTTCTGCCATAACGATGGTGTCATCTACATATCTGAGGTTATTTATATCTCTCCCAACAATCTTGATTCCAGCTTGTGCTTCCTCCAGCCCAGCGTTTCTCATGATGTACTCTGCATATAAGTTAAATAAGCAGGGTGACAATATACAGCCTTGACGTACTCCTTTTCCTATGTAGAGCCAGTCTTTTGTTCCAAATCTAGTTCTAACTGTTGCTTCCTGACCTGCATACAGGTTTCTCAAGAGGCAGGTCAGATGGTCTGGTATGCCCATTTCTTTCAAAATTTTCCACGGTTTATTGTGATCCACACAGTGAAAGGCTTTGACATAGTCAATAAAGCAGAAATAGATGTTTTTCCGGAACTCTCTTGCTGTTTTGATGATCCTCGGATGTTAGCAATTTGATCTCTGGTTCCTCTGCCTTTTCTAAAACCAGCCTGAACATCTGGAAGTTCACGGTTCATGTATTGCTGAAGCCTGGCTTAAAGAATTTTCAGCATTACTTCACTAGCTTGTGAGATGAGTGCAATTGTGTGGTAGTCTGAACATTCTTTGGCATTGCCGTTCTTTGGGATTGGAATGAAAACTGATCTTTTTCAGTCCTGTGGCCACTGCTGAGTTTTCCAAATTTGCTGGCATATGAAGTGCAGCACTTTCATAGCATCATCTTTTAGGATTTGAAATAGCACAACTGGAATTCCATCACCTCCATTAGCTTTGTTCATAGTGGTGCTTCCGAAGGCCCACTTGACTTCACATTCCAGAATGCCTGGCTCTAGGTGAGTGATCACACCATTGTGATTATCTGTGTCATGAAGATCTTTTTTGTATAGTTCTTCTGTGTATTCTTGCCACCTCTTCTTAATATCTTCTGCTTCTGTTAGGTCCATCCCATTTCTGTCCTTTATTGTGCCCATCATTGCATGAAATGTTCCCTTGGTATCTCTAATTTTCTTGAAGAGATCTCTAGTCTTTCCCATTCTGTTGTTTTCTTCTATTTCTTTACACTGATTGCTGAGGAAGGCTTTCTTATCTCTCCTTGCTATTTTTTGGAACTTTGCATTCAAACAGATGTTGTTTTCCTTTTCTCCTTTGCTTTTTTCTTCCCTTCTTTTCACAGCTATTTGTAAGGCCTCCTTCAACAGCCATTTTGCTTTTTTGCATTTTTTTTTGGGGGGGGGGAATGGTCTTGAATCCTGTCTCCTGTATGATGTCACAAACTTCTGTCATAGTTCATCACTTTGTCTATCAAATCTAGTCCCTTAAATCTATTTCTCAGTTCCACTGTATAATCATAAGGGATTTGATTTAGGTCATATCTGAATGATCTAGTGGTTTTCTCCACTTTCTTCAATTTAAGTCTGAATTTGGCAATAAGGAGTTCATGATCTGAGCCACAGTCAGCTCCCAGTCTTGTTTTTGCTGACTGTATAGAGCTTCTTCATCTTTGGCTGCAAAAAATATAATCATTCTGATTTCAGTGTCAACCATCTGGTGATGTCCATGTGCAGAGTTGTCTCTTGCATTGTTGGAAGAGGGTGTTTGCTATGACCAGTGCGTTCCTTTGGTGGAACTCTATTAGCCTTTGCCTTCATTCATTCTGTACTCCAAGGCCAAATTTGCCTGTTACTCCAGGTGTTTCTTGACTTCGTACTTTTACATTCCAGTCCCCTATAATGCAAAGGACATCTTTTTTGGGTGTTAGTTCTAGAAAGTCTTTTACACAAGTCTCAGAAGAAACCTAAACAGATTCCTCCAATAGCAAAGTTTTTCTGATCTTGCCTTATCTATCACTGTTTTGTAAATATATGGTTAAAAGCCTGGGAGATCAGTCTCTAGGGTAGTAAATAGTGAAGGCAGAAGTTCAACCCACCTTTCAACCTCTCCACATCCAGTGTTTATGGACACACCCACCTGTGTTGACTCAAGTTGGGAAAGGTAAAACCAGAAAGCTAAAACAAGAAAAAAGCAACAGGAATGGGAGCAATCTAGAATTAATGTTCAAGTAACTCCACCTGCTTGTGAGCAGAAGCAAACCAAGGGAACTGTCTCTTTGAAAAGACTAAACTTGAAAGAAACTTTTGAGGTTCTATTTATTTAAATTGGTCCCCTCCCTCCAAGTTTCCAAGAGCAACAATCTCCGAGAGAGACTGTCCACATGGTGAATTTAACTGTCAGAAGGGAAAGCTCTCAGAAATCCCTTGGGAGGGGCTTGTTATAGTGGGATTAAAGAGTTCTTTATAGAAGTTCAGTTTCTGGATGTATTTGGTGATAGAATGCCAACTAGAAAACCACCAACTACTACAGTCTGTTAAAGGAAATATATTGATGAACATATAGTATCTACTTGTTTGTATGTGAAGGGTAGAACTTAGCCTTTCTTAAAACCAGTCTAGTAGAAACAGAATATCTACCTGTCTCTTCATCAATTAATAAAAGTGTATAATTTCATGAAAGTAGGCTGTTTAGCTCTGGGCTAGAAGCTGTGGGGGAAAATACACCAGTTTTCATAAACAGCTTAACTTGACACTGGGGGAAATCACAGGATATGATCTGCATGCAGGAAACTGAGAACAAATCAAAACTTCTTTCTGTCCGTCTTATCATATAAAATGAAGACTACAGAGAAACATATAAATTCTCAACAGCTCCCCTCAGAATATTTCAGTTACTTAGATTTCCTGTATAGAACAAAAATCAACCAAACATTGTATACAATCAGTTCTCGTTATTCACAGTAGATATGTTCCTACCAAGCTTCCATGAACAATGAATTAGCAGATACCAAAAAACTGCTTTCAGCTGAAATACAGGGTTTGACTCCTCCAAGCCTCTGATCACAACATCTTTGTCTAGTGATCAATGTCCAAATTTTTAAAATTTGTGTTTCTGTTTTAAAACACAAAGACACACACACATATGATTCGTTGACAGTGAACTGATGTCCAACAGTACTAGAACTCATGCCTGAACAAAGCTCATCTAACAGACCTATTTTCTCCACAGGGCATTTATAACTTTCTTGCATTATGAACACTAGGTAGCACTTTGACATACTTGGGGATCATTTTAAACAAAAGCATGATAATAGACTAAACAAGTTACTTGTTTACTGTGTAAAAGCTGAGACAAGAAGGCATGCATGATCTTGTTTGACTTCAGCAGAGAACATAAATATTGGCTAACAAATCTTTTGCCAGTCCACATATATCTGAAAATGATTACAAAAGCATTGTAACTATTGATTTGGCGGTAGTATACCATTTAGATAGTAGGTTAATTTACAAAAATGAAATTCATAAACAATGTGGGTCAACTCTACTATTACAAATGATTCAGTCTTATTTTTCTCCTGCTCAGTGAATCTTGGATAGCTAGAATGCTATCAGATTAAATTCATAATAAAGTTTGTCTCCTATATGAAAAGTGAAATGATGCTGTCAAAATGTTGCACTCAATATGTCAGCAAATTTTGAAAACTCAACAGTGGCCACAGGACTGAAAAAGGTGTTTTCATTCCAATCCCAAAGAAGGCAATGCCAAAGAATGTTCAAACTATCATACATTTGTATTCATTTCACATGCTAATAAGGTGAAAGTGAAAGTCACTCAGTTGTGTCCCACTCTTTGCAATCCCATGGACTATAGTCCATGAAATTCTCCAGGCCAGAATACTGGTGTAGGTAGCCTTTCCCTTCTCCAGAAGATCTTCCCAACATTCTAACAAGGTTATGCTCAAAAATCCTTCAAGCTAGGCTTCAGCAGTACATGAACTGAGAACTTCCAGATAGATGTTCAAGCTAGATTTAGAAAAGGCAGGGGAATTAAAGATCAAATTGTCAACATCTGTTGGATCATAGAGAAAGCAAGGGAAGTTCAGAAAGAAACATTTACTTCTGCTTCACTGATTATGCAAAACTTTTGACAGTGTGGATCACAACAAACTGTAAAATTCTGAAAGAGATGAGAATACCAGACCACCTTATCTGTCTCCTGAAAAACCTATATGCAGGTCAAGAAGCAACAGTTAGAACCAGACATGGAACAATAGGCTGGTTCCAAATTGGGAAAGGAGCACATCAAGGCTGTAGATTGTCTTCCTTCTTATTTAACTTCTCCCCAGAGTACATCACGGGAAATGCCAGGCTGGGTGACTTACAAGCTGGAATCAAGATTACTGGGAGAAATATCAACAGCTTCAGATATTCAGATGATACCACTCTAATGGCAGAAAGTCAAGAGAAACTAAAGAGTCTCTTGATGAGGGTGAAAGAGGAGAGTGAAAAGCTGGCTTAAAACCAAACATTCAAAAAACTAAGATCATGGCATTAGGTCCCATCACTTCATGCAAATAGATAGGGGAAAAGTGAAAACAGTGACAGATTTTATTTTCTTGGGCTTCAAAATCACTGCGGACAGTGACTGCAGCCATGAAATTAAAAGATGCTTGCTCCTTGGAAGGAAAGCTAAGACAAACCTAGAGAGCACATTAAGAAGTAGAGACATCATTTTGCTGACAATAAATCTGTATATTCAAAGCTATGGTTTTAGAGTAGTCATGACTGGATATGAGAGTTGGACCATAAAGAAGGCTGAGCACCAAAGAATTGATGCATTCTGTTTGTGGTGCTGGAGAAGACTCTTGAGAGTCCCTCGGACAACAAGGAGATTAAACCAGTCAATCCTAAAGGAAATCAACCCTTAATATTCATTAGAAGAGCTGATTCATTAGAAAAGACTCTGATTCTGGGAAAGACTGAAGGAAGGAGGAAAAGGAGGCAACAGAGGATGAGATGATCGGATGGTATCATCAACACAATGGATGTGAGTTTGAGCAACTTCCAGGAGACAGTGAAGGACAGGAAAGCATGTCATTCTGTAGTCCATGTGGTTGCAAGAGTTGGACATGACTTAGCAACTGAACAATGAACAATGTCTCCTATATACTTCCCTTTTAGAAAATGTTCATCAGTTCAGTTCAATTCATTATTCATATCTGAGTCTTTGCAACCCCATAGACTACATCACACCAGGCCTCCACCTCCCAGACCTTGCTCAAATTCATGTCCACCGAATTGGTGATACCATCCAACCATCTCATCCTCTGTCATCCCTTTCTCCTCTTGCCTTCAATCTTTCCCAGCATCAGGGTCTTTTCCAATGAGTCAGTCTTTGCATCAGGTGGCCAAAGTATTGGAGCTTCAGCTTCAGCAGCAGTTCTTCCAATGAATGTTCAGGACTGATCTCCTTTTAGGATTGATTGGTTGACTCTCCTTGCAGTCCAAGCAACTCTCAAGAATCTTCTCCAACACCACAGTTCAAAAGCATCAGTTCTTCAGTGCCCAGCTTTCTTTATAGTTCAACTCTCACATCCATACATGACTACTGGAAAAACCATAGCTTTGATTAGACAGACCAGACATACACTAGACTAGACATTATTTTGTGGGCAAAGTAATGCCTCTGCTTTTCAATATGCTGTCTAGGTTGGTCATAGCTTTTCTTTCAAGAAGAAAGCATCTTTTAATTTCATGGCTGCAGTCACCATCTGCAGTGATTTTGGAGCCCAGTAAAATAAGCCTCTCACTGTTTCCCTTGTTCCCCTAACTATTTGCCATGAAGTGATGGGCCTGGATGCCATGCCAGGATCTTAGTTTTTTGAATGTTGAGTTTTAAGCTAGGTTTTTCACTCCCCTCTTTCATCAAGAGGCTCTTCAGTTCCTCTTTGCTTTTGGCCATAAAGTTGGTGTCATCTGAAAAAAATGTTCATATTTCTTGTGCATTTTATACTTGGGAAATTCCTATTGCACACATCATAAGACAATTTTTCTCTTTCATCACACAGACTGGTGGCCACTTACCTTGTAAAATCCATGTGCAGTGATAGGAGATATGTTACAGCAATTAAATAATCTAGATGCTTTGATTCAAAATTAAGAAAATCTTGCTCATTCTCCTCTTTATTTCTCATTCTGTATAACTCTGTTTTCTCATTTTGTTATTTTTATTCTTCTGTTTTTATAGCTTCTTCATCTCTGAAAGGAGCCACTAGCATCATTGTTGAATTTGCTACTACTTTGGATTTATCCTAGACTAAATCTTCCTTCCATATTCCAAGTCAATATTAATTATTTGAGGGACTATAAAACTGAGACAGATATCAGTAGAGAAGACTATAAATGATAGTGGAGCGAGATACACAAAGAGGTGATAATTGATAAAAATTGGTCTGGAATATACCAGAAGATGCCAACTGAGAGAGCCTAGGAGTGTAGATAGAAGGTTGCCTTGAGATAAGAAATAACGTCAGTACCTTGTAAGCAGGAATGAAAAAAGAAGGTCTTGATAGCCTTCAGAACAAGTACTTTTCCTGTTCTGTTTCATAGGAGGCAAGATCACAGGTAGTCAAACAGTGAGGAGTTTGGGTAAGGCCCTGGGAGAGTGACAAAGATATGAAATAACAGACATGAGAGGAATAAACAAGACATCTATTCAAGATCAAGTGAAAAGAATGCTGATGAGTGCCGAGGATCCAGCTGCAACTGGAAGTCAATCATTTCCGGCATCTCTCCGCACACTTAAGCAGTGTTCTTCAGCCAGGTTAGCAAGTACGAGCAGATGGTCAATTTCTTCCCCTAGTCCCCATTCTCCCTTGTATATTAGGAAGAACGTTGCTTCTTTCTGCCCCTAACCAACTTGAACTCCACATCCAAGCACTTGCAATGCTCAGGAGATGATAACCTTGACCCCCTCCCTCCTTGGTCTTCTTGGGGCTTCTGCTCTACAACTCAGACCCTGGAACAATATTTTTGTTTTCTCTTCAATATTTATTGAAGTATAGTTGGTTTACAATGTTGTATTCGTTTCAGGTATACAGTAAAGTGAATCAGTTATATTAATACATATGTTTGAATTTGGGGCTTCCCTAGTGGCTCAGCAGTAAAGAATCTACCTGCCAATGCAGGAGATACAGGTTCAATCCCTGGGTCAGGAAGATCCCCTGGAGGAGGAAATGGCAACCCACTTCAGTATTCTTGCCTGGGAAATCCCTGGTGGGATACTGTCCATGGAGTTGCAAAGGATTCAGACACAACTTAATGACTGAAAAACAACGACATTTGAATTTTAGTAATTTCCACTGCTACTGGGCAGAGTGGTTAAATATCTGGGGATTTGATGAAGGATGAATGGAATTTACTGGTCTCAGGATGCCAAAAGATTTTTTTTTTTTTAACCGTTGCTTGAATGGTTGGAATGGGCTGAGAGTCCAAAAAGGATTCAGGACCCACTTACCAGTTGCTACTCAGGTCAATCGATCTGGAACCTTCATCCTGAAGGAAGAGAAGTTCTCAAGCCTGATTACATCTGTAGCAGGAAGCCTGTTCTAACATTTTATATTTTATTTTTTCTTGGACAGGTACAATGTCAAATTATCAAGAATACAAACATAATTCAAATCAAAAATGATGAGAGAAGTGGTTTTGGTGGAGCAGGTTGAAAAACAAAAGGAACCCCACACAATGACTTCTTGATTAGAAATGACAAATGTAACAATTGTTTTAACTAGAATTAAAAATAAAGAATCAAAGTAGATGTTTTCTTCTTTTAGATTGCATTCTTCAAATCCTCTGCAAGTTTCCAAGTTACTCTTTCCTTTAAATGTTTTATTCTCTCATCTGAGCCTTAAGTTGCACTAGATAAAAATGTGAAGATGTCCTGTATTAATTAAAACTACCAAAACTGTGATAGCTCTAGAAATTAGAAGAACTTGGGAGGGAAATTCTATCAATTCCTTAGAAGAGAGATTAATATACAGATGGTATCAACTTAAGAAACAGCTCAGGACTTCCCTGGCAGTCCAGTGGTTGGCAGGAAGACTCCCAATGCAGAGGACGTGGGTTCGATCCCCATCTGGTAAGACCCCACATGCCAGGAGCAACTAAGCCCATTTGCCACAACTACTGAAATCTGCATGCCTTAAAGCTCGTGCTTTGCAACAAGAGAAGCCACTGCAATGAGAAATCCCTGTAACCACAACAAAGCATAGCAGCACTGCCTCACTGCTCAGCATGTGCATCAGAGAGGACACAGTGCAGCCAAAAATTAATTAATTTTTTAAAAAGAAATACTTCAAAACTCTTCAGAGATTAAACAGATTCACTTTGTAGTGGGAATTGACATGGACTATAATTTTCAAGTAAGTACTAGATGATCATATAAAAAATAGCTTTAATATTACCAGCAAGCTTTTTAATAAAATTAATGATACCATCATTAGCAACTTTTGTAAAGCCCACTTGGATACATGATTTGTAATAATGACCTCAAATCCCTTGTGAGATTAGTTTCTTATATTCAGGTAACTGAGGTTTGGGAAGTGGTCTTCCTCAAGATTAGCAGCTGTTACTAACTATAACTAGAACCTCAGTCAGTTGACACTGAAGCCAGAGCCCATTCTTATCCCATTACACCTAGAGAGACCCACTGAGCATCATACAGGCCCCTAACGAACACGATGGGTCCTCTGAAAACTAGAATTTTGCTTTCAACAAAAGGGGGAAAGTGTCCATCAGATTTTGTAAGCCAGAAACATCTCTCCTTTCTTGATAAAATTATGGCCAAAATCTACTAAAAGTATCTGTAAAAAATTATAACTAGAAAACTCCCAGGAGCAAGAAAATCCCTACACCTATTTTTCTATGAATGTATAGTTGATTTATAATGTGATAATTTCTGTGCTAACCTATTCTTAAATGAGATTTCTTTATATATTTTTTGTAAAAAGATTCCATTGCTAGAGTGATATCTTAAGAAATGCTTTTTATCTCCATAAAACCAAGGGAAAAAAAGAAACACTTCCATAACTGACCCCCAATTAAAAAAAAAAAATCTCACAGGAACCCTACTAACATTCTAAAACAGAAAGCCTCAATGACAACTAGGAGTGGAGAAACCCATGAGTGTGCAGGCAGGGAATTAATGAGAGACACAGCCTGCCTAATTTTCATGCAAGCAAACACCATCACAAATGTTTTCAAAGGTCAAGTTGCAGTGAATGAGGTAATGTTATTTGGGGAGTGAAATAAACATGACTTACGTTTTGCTCTGAAAAGTCGTTTTTCCCTCCCCACCCTTCCCTTTTTCATTTTTCTGTTCTTTTTCTCTGTGTCTAAAATTTGAATTCCTTATCCTTTTAAATCAAAATTGTGTTCTTCATTCTTTTTTATCCTAGGACTCCATGAAAAACTTCCTAGGGCCTGTAGATTTTCTCAGGACTTTTCTGCTGGAATAGACATTATTTTTTTATAAGGCTGCTGATTTTAAGATTGTAGAAAATAATGTTGGATTTGACTTGGAAGGTCCAAGGTGGCAGAAAAGGGAAGAGAGAGAAATAGAAGGATCTACTGATCAAAAGAATCTTGATTTCTAACCAATAACATTGCACAAGTGAAGTGTTTTCATTGTCTTAACCATTTTATATGATTTTTTTCTTTCTCTTTTGAAATGTGCTTTCAACAGTCATGGGGCTTCCCCAGTAGCCCAGCTGGTAAAAAATCTGTCCCGGTTCAATTCCTGGGCTGGGAAGATCCCCTGGAAAAGGGACAGGTTACCCACTCCAATATTCTTGGGCTTCCATGAAGGTGGCTGTTTTCAGATGAACTGAAAGGAGTACTGTGTCCAGAAGGGACAAGGATGGGCTATAGCATATGACTGGAGAGATACAAAAGATGCTTTATTTAAATGTATGTTTGTCCTGGCAGATGTGGAGACCTACCTGTACATAATCCACACTTCGTCCCAGTGCTCTGAAGGCCGTGTACATGACTTCTCTTTTTCCACCCCATTTTTGCATGATGCAAATTCTCTTGTTGGACAAGATCAACTGGGTGACATGCTGTGAGCTTTCTTTGTGTGACTCGTCCGTCTCACCAGGACCCTTCACGTGGTAGTTGCTCTTCCAGATATAAGTGGCTGACTGGTCCCTGCCCATGACCTCACTGAAGATGTCCATCATGTAAAGGTCATCTTCCGAGTTTCCATCTATGACCATGACGACTTTAATTCCAGGGTAGGTTAGCCTTTTCACAGATTGCAAACATTTCCGCAAATAGTCTGGATCTTCTTGATATGCAGCAATGCAAAGAGCAACAGTTCTGTTCAAGTTAACGGGGATATTTACAAAATTTTTCATTTTCCGGTGCTCCAAAAAGGCAAATAGGTTTTGGATAAGAACATGTAAAGCTAAAAAGGCACCATATGGTCCAAAAGACAAATAGTAATCATCCGTGTGGATAAACTGGTAACCGATAACATAAGAAAGTATCATTCCAGTGAGGAGAGCGACTCCAAAAAGTGTGGTTCCAAATATTCTCAGGATAGATAGAAACTTTTCACAATGCATCTATGAAGCAATCACATGACACACTTGGTTAGCCACTCTTGTCTCACAGTTGTTACATACAGGGTACCACAGGGAGCACATATGACTAGAAGCATTCCAGGTATTCTAATCCTAAGTTTGTCACTTAACTACCTCTGTGACTTTCTGCATCTCAGTTTGCCCATTTGCCAAAAGAGGATAAGGATGCCTTTTCTACATACCTGAGAGGACTCTTAAACATCAAATGAGATGAGGGTGTGACGTACCACTGAAAATCATAATGTATAAGCAAATATTATTAGATTATCTATCTAATGATGCACTTTATGTTCCAGGTCATAGCCAAGTGCATAATCTAAACTTCTTGTCAAGCAAAACACCTTGGTTCTGCTACATGATGTTCTCTCTCTCTTCCAATCCTAACCAGTGAAAACTCCACAGGTTTTGCTGAATTTCCCATGTGTAATTCTATCTCACCTCTGATTCAAATCCCTCAGCTCATTTTTTTCATGCAGCCAGCTGAGATTAAAGGCCAGCGTGACTAAATTCTAGGACTAGCCCTTCCATCAACTAGCTATAGGACTTCCCTGGTGGCTCAACAGTAAAGAATCCACCCGCCAATGCAGAAAACTTGGGTTTGATCCCTGGGTCAGGAAGATCCAATGGAGAAGGAAGTGGCAATCCTCTCCAGTATTCTTGTCTGGAGAATTCCATGGAAGAGGAGCCTGGTGGGCAGTCCACGGGAGAGCAAAGAGTCAGACATGAGTAAGGGATTAACACTCTCACTTTCACACTTTTTTTCTATGGAGAACAGTATAGAGGTTTCTTAAAAAAACTAAAAATAGAGGTAAAATAGTTTAAAAACTAGAACTAAAAATAGTTTCTTAAAAAACTACCCATATGAACCAGCTATCCCACTACGGGAATATACCCTGAGACAACTATAATGCAAAAGGACATAAGTACCACATGTTCACTGTGGCACTATTTATGATAGGCAGAACATGGAAGCAACCTAGATGTCCACTGACAGATGACCAGATAGAGAGGGTATGTTACATTTATGCAATGGAATATTACCCAGCCATAAGAAAGGAATGACACTGAGTCATTTGTAGTGATGTGGATGAATGCAGAACCTGTTATATAGGGTGAAGTAAGTCAGAAAGATAAAAACAAATATCATATATTAACACATATACATAGAATCTAGAAAAAAAATGGCATAGATGAACCTATTTGATGGGCAGGGATAGAGACATAGATACAGAGAACGGACATGTAGGCACAGGGGTGGAAATGGAGGGTAAGATGAATTGGGAGAGTAGGGTTGATACACACACACACACACACACACACACACACACACACACTGCTGCTGCTGCTGTCGCTCCAGTCGTGTCCGACTCTGTGCAACCCCAGAGACGGCAGCCCACCAGGCTCTACCGTCCCTGGATTCTCCAGGCAAGAACACTGGAGTGGGTTGCCATTTCCTTCTCCAATGCAGGAAAGTGAAAAGTGAAAGTGAAATCCCTCAGTCGTGTCCGACTCTTAGCGACCCAGGGACTGCAGCCCGCCAGGCTCCTCTGTCCCTGGGACTTTGCAGCAAGAGTACTGGAGTGGGTCACCAGTGCCTTCTCCAAAAACTGAGCAGAAGATCTAAATAGACTTTTATCTAAAGAAGACATACATATGGCCAAAAAGCACTTGAAAAGATGCTAAACATCACTAATTGTCAGAGAAACACAAATCAAAACTACAATAAGATCACCCCATACCAGGAGATGTTGGAGAAGATACGGAGAAAGGGGAATCTTCCTATACTGCTGGTGGGGATGTAAACTTTATGGAGAACAGTATGGAGGTTCCTTAAAAAACTAAAAGTAGAACCACCATACGATCCAACAATCCCACTCCTGGACATACACTCTGAGAAAAACATAAGCTGAAAAGAATCATGCACCCCAATGTTTGCGGCAGCACTATTTACAATAGCCAAGACTAGGAAGCAATCTAAATGTCCATCAACAGAGAACTGGATAAAAAAGATGTGGTTCATATATACATTGCAATACTACTCAGAAAAAGAACAAAATCATGTCATTTGCAACAACATGGATGGACCTAAAGATTATCATGTTAAGTGAAGTAAGTCAGACAGAAAAAGATGAATGTATATCACTCATATATGAAATCTAGTTAAAAATGATATAAATGAACTTATTCACAAAACAGAAACAGAGTTCCAGATATTGAAAACAAACTTATGGTTAACCAAAGGGAAACACTGCAAGGAGGTGGGGGTTTTAAATCAGGAGCTTGGGTTCTTTTTTACCCTCTGGCATAAGATTTTCCAGGCTCATCTTGTAATATCCCTGAAATCAGCCTTTCCTCCTAGAATACCTAGTTTCTTTGCTTGGAAAATGGTATTTAAAAAATAAGATTTGGGTGCTAGATTGCTTCCCTGGTGGCTCAGACTGTAAAGAATCTGCCTGCAATGTGGGAGACCTGGGTTCGATCCCTGGGTCAGGAAGATCCCCTGGAGGAGGAAATGACAACCAATTCCAGTATTCTTGCCTGGGAAATCCCATGGACAGAGGAGCCTGGCAGGCTACAGTTCATGGGGTCACAAAGAGTCAAACACGACTGAGCAACTAACACTTCTGGGAAGCTTTTGCCCTCAAGACTTCTCCCAGATATTCACTCATATTTACATCTAAACACACAGCTATATTTATTTTGTTATCTATGTATTGAAACTATGAATTCATAGCAATTTCCCAATTCCAGTGAAGTATCAGAGTTCATTTTGGTTTTCTACTTGTCTATACTTGTAACTCCCTTCTCTAGCAGTCAGAAACTTGGGTGACTCTCATTATCTATACATACACAGTTACTTTTAATCAGTCTCCCTGTATTTGATGATCTCCTCACCCCAATGGGACTCCACCTCCCTGCAGTGGGCTGACCTACCTCACAGAAATCCCCCAATACTCCATGGGCACCCTCTTTACTCTGCTTAGGCTTTGACATCCTGTGCTGGGCTGCCACTGCCCTCCCCTCACTCCCTCTCCTTGTTCACTTGGGCTCTGACACATTCTCCACACCTATGACATTTGGACTCCTACCTTGTTTATCCCTGCCTAATGGCCTTTGGACTCAATTATTCAGCAACAGGAAGAGAAAGAAGGCAATTTGTTTTATAGTTCATATGTCCCTGAACCTGAGGAATCATACTTAATATAGATGATACAACTGTGGACTTGAACCTGAAGTTATAATAGGATGAACCTTTGGAGAATTTGGGGTGGGGAGATTAATGTATTTTACAAGGAGGAGGAATTGAAATAATTTGTAGTCTCTGGGCAAATTGCAGTTGATTAAAAAGGATAGCTGCCAATTATTTACCCCTCCTCTCATCAAGTAATAAAATCTATTTTTACTCCCCTTGAATCTGAATTGCACTGTAATTTATCTAAAATGCTCACATGGACTTCCCCAGTGGCACAGTGGATAAGAATCCACCTGCCAGTGCAGGGGACACAGGTTTGATCCCTGACCGGAGAAGATCCTGCATGCTGCCGAGCAACAAAGCCCAGTGAGCCATGACTACTGAGCCTGCACTCTTGGGCCTGAGAGCCACAGATACTAAGCCTGTGGGTCACAACTAAGGAAACCCGTGTGTCCTAGAGCTGCAGCTCTGAAGCCTGCATGCCTAGAGCCTGTGCTTCACAAGAGAAGCCACCGCAGTGAGAAGCCTGTGCGGCTCACTAAAGAGTAGCCCCTGCTCACTGCAACAAGAGAATCCATGCATGAAGCGGCAAAGACCCAGCTAGCCAAAAATAAACACATAAAATGAGAATAAAGAAAGAAAATGCCCACAGGCCTGACGCTTAAGGCTAGGCCCTCTGGGATATGCATCTTCTCCCCTTGTTCTTGAAATGCCTATTCTAGGAACACACTGTCCAGTTTGTGAGAAAACCCAAGTAGCCACGTGAGAGGCCCTTGTGGAGAGGCCCCCATGAAGAACCAAGACCCATGACCCATTCTGACCCAACCCCCGACCAGTGCCAGCTGCCAGTCATTGTGAATGACACCATTTTGGAACTTCCAACTGTGCCAATGCCTCAGCTGACATCATGGGAAGCAGAACTGCTTGTTTACCCACAAAACTGTGAGAAATAAATGGTTAATTTTAAGATACTAACCTTTGAGGTGGTGCATCATACAAAAATAAATAACTGAAATAACTATCTACCATGTGCCAGGCACTGAACTGGGAGAGGAGAGGAACTATTGTATTTTGAACACAGAAGTCAAGAGTTGTTCACCAGGGAACTGGTAAGGGTAAAGCTGGCCCCAACTGTCTATGCCTAGAGAAAAATGCCTGGTTATGGAGTGAGGATGGGTCAGAATAGTCCCCTTTCTGAAAAAGGTGAGGAGGGGAAAATGGAGGTATATCTTCTATATGTCCAGAAAATGACCAAGAGACAGAATCGAGGGGAGGTTAGGGGTCACAGACTTACCCAAAGACCCTCTCTGTGGCCAGAAAGCAAAAAAAGGAACAACACTTGCTTACTGTCCATCTCTTGGGAATGTACATAGTCCACTGAGGCTTGACACAGCCTCAACAGCTCCCCCATCCCAAGGTACCTAGAATTGGTCAGTTTCCTGCTTCAAAAAGTTTCAGAAACTCAGAAGCCACCCAGGACAACACCTCCCAGCTGTCTAAATCTAAACTGGGGTTAGAGACAGAAACAGACCCGAGATAACCTTCTCCAGTTCTTTTCACTCTTGACTTTGTCAGATGAAAAATTAATACCATGAAGAGATACCAGAAGGAGGAAGCTACAGTGCTGATTGGACAAAAGCTGGAATCTGGGTTTGGTGTTTGCCCATCCAATGCGGATCTTCCCAGAGCCACCCAGCTGACTGCTTCTACCCCCAGATTGCCTTCAACTGGTTAGTGACATATATACACACTACCATATATAAAATAGATAGCTAGTGGAAAGGTCCTGTATAGCACAGGGAGCTCAGCTTGGTCTCGATGATGACCTAGAGAGGTGGGATGGGGAAGGAGGGTGGGAGGGAGACCCTAGAGGGAGACCTAGCTGATTCACTTTATGGTACAGCAGAAACTAATGCAAGATTGTAAAGCAATTATTCTTCAGTAATAAAATTTTTTTAAAAAAGAAGCAGCACCCTCATAAATGAAGTCATCTGCGCTAAGCCCTCAGTCAGCAAACTGAGACATAATAACGAAATTAAATGCAGTTTCAGCCTCTCCCAAGAGTGTGACTGGTAACTCTGGAGTTACCTGGCCATCATTAATGACATCATTTGTGATAGATCCCCTCCTTATCCCAAAGGAAGGTGATATTGCCTTAAACAATCAATTCTTTGATACAAACATTTTTTCCCCACCTCCTTATGCTCATAAAAGCCTTTAATTTCGCATGACTCCTGGGATCTCTTTTTACTTGTTAGGTAGGATGCTGCCTAAATTAATGAATGATTGAATACCCTATTGTTGTTGTGTGTGGGTGCTCCGTTTTGTCAGATTCTTTAAAACCACATGAACTGTAGCCCACCAGGCTCCTCTGTCCATGGAATTCTCCAGGCAAGAATACTGGAGTGGTTGTCATTTCATTTTCCAATGAATCTTCCAAGGGATCTTCCCGACTCAGGAATTGAACCTGAATCTCTTGTGTTTCCTGCATTGGCAGGCAGATTCTTTCCCAGTGCACCACCTGAGAAGCCCCAGTTACTGAACAAAGTCAATTAAATCTTCAAATTTACTGTTTTTTGGTTTTTTTTTTTAACATATTGCTCAACTCCAAGAGGCATCACTCACATTTTATTCCCTGTGGTCACTATAGTGGAGAAAAAAATTTCTCCTCTTCCTTTCTAGGTTTTTGGTTGGTTAAACCATTAAAATGACATAAGACAGATTAACAAGAGAAAAGCAAATTTAGTTATGTACTTATGGAAGTTCTCAAAAGACATGAAGACTGCAAAGACAGACAGGTAACTGAGGCTTATGTAAGATCCTGAGCTAACGAAGAGCTAGGACACTGAGTCACAAATGGGAGGAAGATAATTTACAAGAAAGCGTAGGAGGGACTTCCCTGATGGTCCAGTGGTTAAAAGTCTGCCTGCTAATGCAGGGGAAATGGGTTCTGTCCAGGAAGATCCCACATACCAAGGGGGCAACTAAGCCCATGTGCCGTAACTACTGAGTCTGAGGGCTGCGACTAGGGAAACCTGCGTGCCTATAGTCCATGCTCTGCAGCAAGAGGAGCCACCACAACAAGCCCATACACCACAACTGAAGAGCAGCCCCTGCTCGCCGCTAGAGGAAACCCATGAGCAGCAACAAACACCCAGCGCAGCCAAAAATAAATAAATAGAAATTGTAAAGAAGGTATAGGAGATGTTTGGATCTTAAGTCCTAGAGGAGATGGAATAGAAAATCTATATCACAGAAGCACACAGAATATATCCAAGTTTTATCCAAGGAGTCTCAGGGTATATTTATTTGTTTATTATCAGAAGAAGTCTAGAGTAATTATTTTTTAAATTGTCCTTGTTTTCCTTAAGTTCAGGACGTTGCACTTCCAGTGTTCTGATTTTCTTACATTTGCAAATCTCTTCAGGAAATAGGAAGCAATCTGAGTGAACTTTCAAGGTGCTCTCAGAGCTACACTTTTGTTTTTCGAAAGATTCAAGTTGCAAATAGGTTTCTCTAAGCCCTATCTAAAGTTGGTAGAATTTTCTGAGACTGGAGGTAAAAGAGGTTTATAATTCGGATCTGCTGCTGTCCAGGGAACTTGAATGATCCACAGTGGTATTCCAGCATACATCTGTAAAGGACATTGCACAGGAAAGTCTAAAGCTAACAAAACCTGTTTGTAGAGACCTGGAAAGTAGGCAGAGTTGTGAGGGGTAGCAGATTGAGTCATGTCAGTCATCTCAGGTGATTCTGATAAGTTTACTTTCTGGATGTTTGGGAGGGCTCTCTAAAAATCTTGTCAAGAAAGGGACATCAAAACAGGCAGTTGGGTATTTCAGAGATTTTCTGGGAAAGTTGGGGAAGTTAGGGGATCTAAGGGAATTTGACAAAGGAAAGGGCTAATTTAAGCAAGAAGGTAGCCCAAAAGATCTTCCAGGGGGTCAAGGACAGGAAGTCGGGGAGAACAGGCATTTACATTAGAAGTGAACATTAAGATTTGTTCTTAGTATAATTCTTGTTTTTTATCTTGTTAAGGGAGTCCCTAGCCCTTACACTCCTTGGCATCCAGTTTTCAACATGGTCTTCATGTAAGTACAAATAAAACAGTTGTTTAGGCTGGGAGCTCTATTTTTTTTTTCCTTTTAAATATAATCAATTCAAAGGATTGAATTGATGAGTTGGACCTGCTAATCACAATAGCTACTCAAGCCAATAAATCTTTTAAAGGCTTAACCATGGAAGCAATAGAACATCCCAAAGGAGAATGCAAAAGATATAGCCCTCACAAGATCCCAAAAGGTGACTCCCAGAGTTAACAAAGACCTTCATTGTCATAGGCAGTAGGAAGGATGTAGTGAGAAAGATCTGCTCCGGTTCTCATGAGAATGTGAGACACCTCTAGTCACAGATGTGCTAACCTGTCATGCCAGGCAGGCACTGCTGGAATGGGCTTTTCTACCACTAACAAGACAATGAGGGTTGACAGGACAAAGGCCGCTTGTGGACTGGGACCCCTTATGAAAAATTCCCCTGAGAGTTGACGTGATCAGACAAAGATGATGCTCCCTGTGAATTTATGACCCTGAACCGAGCCTACTCAACTAGCTACCAAAAACACATTAGTATATGCACCTTCAGGCTTCAGAGGAAATATTCTCATTGAGAAAAAGAAATTCTCAGCATTTTCATTTCACCAAATGCTGATGCAGTAAGAATTCTTACCTTCTGCTGTCTCTTGTCAGAGATCCCACAATCTCAGGTGTAGCAGACCCAGCAGCAATGGACACATCAAGCTATAAGATAGGTGAAACTTTTTTTCTTCTTCTTTTATAGGTTCTTTGGCTCATTAAACATTTAAAATGATATAAGATAGATTAAAATAATTAATTAATCATTTCCATAAATGACTCCCATAAAGATATGAAGATTCAAAGGGCAGCCAGGTACTGGAGGTTGATAATAACATTCAGAGCTAAGGAAATGAAACAGGTAGGAGAATGAGTGTACAGAAAGGGAGGAGAAGGATACCTGGTTAACACAGGTAAGTTTCTCATGTAGAAAAGTATTTCTTTTTTTTTTAATTTATTTTAATTGGTGGCCATTACTCTGCAATATTGTGGTGGTTTTTGCCATACATTGACGTGAATCAGTCACAGATGTGCATGTGTCCCCCAGTCCAAACCCCTCTTCCACCTCCTTCTCCATCTCATCCCTCTGGGTTGTCCACCAAACAATCACTCAAAGTGCACCAGCTTTGAGTGCCCTGTTTCATGCATCGAACTTGGACTGGCGACCTATTTCATATATGGTAATGTTAGGGGAAGCACACTGATTGAAACCACCCACCCTGGTCAGGCACCATGGTAACCATTTGCATGAGCTGTTTTATGACAGGAGATCCTGATAAGGAATGCGGAACTAATAAGCCATCACCAACCAGAAGAGTTCGGGAAAGGTCTAAAGGAGACACTGAATGTCCCTCCACTTCCCAGAATCCCTCTCGCTAGCATCCATCTTGGCTGAGCTATGCGTGCACCACCAGGAAAGACTCTGAATTAGAATGATTGGCCAAAGACCACCTGGAAACTAATCCCATCACCATAAAACCCCGAGACTGTGCCCGTCAAAGCTGTTCTCCTGGATTCCCTTACCCTACTGCTCTCCACCCAGGTGCCCTTTCCCAATAAAATCTCTTGCTTTGTCAGCACATGTGTCTCCTCAGACAATTCATTTCCGAGTGTTAGACAAGAGCCCAGTTTCAGGCCCTGGAAGGGGTCCCCCTTCCTGCAATAGTAATGTACATGTTTCAGTGCTTTTCTCTCAAATCATCCCACCCTCGCCTTCTCCCACAGAAAGCTCTGTCCTTTACATCTGTGTCTCTCTTGCTGTCTCACATATAGAGTCATCTTTACCATCTTTCTAAATTCCACATATATGCATTAATATACTCTGTTGGTGTTTTTCTTTCTGACTTACTTCAAAGGCTCCAGTTTCACCCACCTTATTAGAACTGATTCAAATGTGTTCTTTTTAATAGCTGAGTAACATTCCATTGTATATATATACCACAACTTTCTTATCCATTCATCTGGCGATGGACATCTCGGTTGCTTCTATGTCCTAGCTATTGTAAACAGTGCTGTGATGAACACTGGGTACACATGTCTCTTTCACTTCTTGTATCCTCAGTGTGTATGCCCAGCAGTGGGATTTCTGGGTCATATGGCAGATCTATTTTCAGTTTTTAAAGGAATCTTCACACTATTGCACTCATCTCACACACTAGTAAAGTGATGCTCAAAATTCTCCAAGCCAGACTTCAGCAATACTTGAACCGTGAACTTCCAGATGTTCAAGCTAGTTTGAGAAAAGGCAGAGGAACCAAAGATCAAATTGCCAACATCCCCTGGATCATCAAAAAAGCAATAGAGTTCCAGAAAAACATCTATTTCTACTTTACTGACTATGCCAAAGCCTTTGACTGTGTGGATCACAATAAACTGGAAAATTCTGAAAGAGATGGGAGTACCAGACCACCTGACCTGCCTCTTGAGAAACCTGTATGCAGGTCAGGAAGCAACGGTTAGAACTGGAAATGGAACAACAGACTGGTTCCAAATAGGAAAAGGAGTGCATCAAGGCTGTATATTGTCACCCTGCTTATTTAACTTATATGCAGAGTACATCATGAGAAACGCTGGGCTGGAAGAAGCACAAGCTGGAATCAAGATTGCTCAGAGAGATAGCAATAACCTCAGATATGCAAATGACACCATCGTTATGGCAGAAAGTGAAAAGGAATTAAAAAGCCTTTTGATGCAAGTGAAAGAGGAGAGTGAAAAAATTGGCTTAAAGCTCAACATTCAGAAAACTAAGATCATGCCTATTGATCCCATCACTTCATTGGAAATAGATGGGGAAACAGTGGAAACAGTGTCAGACTTTATTTTTCTGGGCTCCAAAATCACTGCAGATGGTGGCTGCATCCATGAAATTAAAAGACGCTTACTCCTTGGAAGGAAAGTTACGACCAACCTAGACAGCATATTAAAAAGCAGAGACATTACTTTGCCAACAAAGGTCTGTCTAGTCAAAGCTATGGTTTTTCCAGTAGTCATGTATGGATGTGAGAGTTGGACTATAAAGAAAGCTGAGTGCCGAAGAATTCATGCTTTTGAACTGTGGTGTTGGAGAAGACTCTTGAGAGTCCCTTGGACTGCCAGGAGATCCAACAAGTCCATCCCAAAGGAGATCAGTCCTGGGTGTTCATTGGAAGGACTGGTGTTGAAGCTGAAACTCCAATACTTTGGCCACCTGATGAGAAGAGCTGACTCATTGGAAAAGACCCTGATGCTGGGAAGGATTGGGGGCAGGAGGAGAAGGGGATGTCAGAGGATGCGATGGCTGGATGGCATCACCGACTCGATGGACATGGGTTTGGGTAGACTCTGGGATTTGGTGATGGACAGGGAGGCCTGGTGTGCTGTGATTCATGGGGTCGCAGACGGTTGAACACGACTGAGAGACTGAATTGAACTGAACTATCTGGTTTGGGTATTACGGTTATAGTGGCCTCATAGAATGAGTTTAGGAGTTTGCCTTCCTCTGCAATTTTCTGGAAGAATTTGAGTAGGATAGGTATAAGCTCTTTTCTAAAGTTTTGGTAGAATTTACCTATGAAACCATCTGGTCTTGGGCTTTTATTTGTTGGAAGATTTTTGGTTACAGTTTCTATTTTCATGCTTGTGATGGGTCTGTTAAAATTTTCTATTTCTTCCTGGTTCAGTTTTGTAAGGTTACTCTTTTCTAAGAATTCATCCATTTCTTCCAAATTGTCCATTTTACTGGCATATATTTGCTGATAGCAGTCTTTTATGATCCTTTGTATTTCTGTGTTGTCTGTTGTGATTAGAAAGGTATTTCTGATAATGAATTCCCAGGTGGTGTTAGTGGTAAAGAACCTGCCAGTCAATGCAGGAGACGTCATTTTGTAACCCCAAGGACTGTAGCATGCCAGGCTTCCCTGTCCATCACCAACTCCCGGAGCTTGATCAAACTCATGTCCATTGAGTCAGTGATGCCATCTAACCTTCTCATCCCCTGTTGTCCCCTTCTCCTCCTGCCTTCAATATTTCCCAGCATCAGGAGGCATAAGAGATGCATATTCAATCCCTGGGGCAGGAAGATCCCCTGGAGAAGGAAATAGCAATCCACTCTAGTATTCTTGCCAGGTAAATTCCATGTACAGAGTCTGAGCACGACTGAGTAACCAACACTTTTCTGTAAATAGTTCCCTTCCTGGTTTAAGAGCTCTTTCCAGTGCAAATTTAGACAGTGGAAGGGGAAGTAGAAAGCTTTTTCTGAATCTACTGGGTTCCAGTTGCCTTAAGCTCATATAATCCTTATGCCAAAGAGACATATTTGGGGATGGCAAATTCTACTCCTCCTCATCATACATTGAGGTGATGCTAAGTAAACACCTACTACACTTTGAGGAATCTTAGTGTGACTGCTCACAAATTGTGTTTCCTCTCTTTCTGATCACAGGCAGCTTGATGCATGTATGACCTTCCAGCCTTATGAAAGTATGAGAAAAATTGCTTCCAACAAGGACTTTTAAAAGGTAAAAGGTAGGCCTCCCACAGTCCATCTTTTTCCTTCCATAGATTTGACATACATATCCACAAATTTCTAGGGTATTTCAGAGTCCAAAAATACAGGGAGCTTGGTCCTTAAATTTCCACATTGAAGAGACCCAGTCACTAATCAGGAATACTCACAGAACCCAGAAACCCATTTATTCACTCAGTGGTCTTCAAACTTTTTAGCACCAGGGACCAATTTTGTGAAAGAATTTTTCCATGGACCAGGGGTAGGGGATGGGATGGTTTCAGGATGATTCAAGCACATTCTACTTATTGTGTACATTATTTCAATTCTAATGCCTTCAAGTGATCTTACAAGATGTATCGATCCGTGACCTGGAGGTTGGGGACCCCTGCACCAGATTACCAATTTATTATAAAAAGGATATAATTCAAGAATAGCAAGATGGAAGAGACACATAGAGCAAGGAACAGGAAAAAGGCAGAGAGCTTCTATGTTCTCTCTCACTGTACACAAATCTCCGCATGTTCACCAACCCAGAAGCTCTCTGCACCTTCTGCTTTTGGGTTTTTATGGAGGCTTCATTATGACTGTTTACACCATTGACGATTGTCAATCCAGAGATCTTAGATCTCTGGACAGGAAAGTAAAGTCAAAGTGTTAGTTGCTCAGTCATGTCCGACTCTGAGATCTCATGGACTGCAGCCCATCAGGCCCCTATCTATGGAATTCTCCATGCAAATATATCGAAATGGATTGGCATTTCCTTCTCCAGGGGACCTTCCCAATCGAGGGTTAGAACCAATGTCTCCTGTGTCTCCTACATTGGAAGTCTGATTCTTTACCATCTGAGCCACCAGGAAGCCCCAACTGTGGGATGGGAAGTTCCAACCATTTAATCACATGGTTTGCCCCACTGACAATCAGCCCCATCATTAAGTATGCTTCATGGAATGGACATATAGACACTGAGGAGAAGAGGAAGGTGGCACAAATTGGAATATCAGGAATGACTTTTATATATATATATATATATGTATATATACATATAAAACTTACAATGACATATATATATTTATGTCATTGTAAATATACATGTAAAATATAGATTGTATTTTACACTACCATCTGTAAAATAGATAGCTAGTGGGAAGCTGCTATGATATAACTCAGGGAGCTCAATTCAATGCTCTGTGATGACCTACAGAGGTGGGATGAGGAGGTAGGAGGGAGGCTCAAGAGGAAGGAGGTATATGTATACATATGACTGATTTACTTTGTTGCACAGAAGAAACTAACATAACATTGTAAAGCAATTATACTACAATTTTAAAAATTACGAAAATAAAGTCACCTCATGAACATAACAAAAGACATCTCTAACATTATAGGAAAATCCAAAGGTTTTAGATGCCCTGAGTCAGAAAGAGACCAAAGAGCAAATATGTATTTCTTATTATACTCAACCTGTCAGTTTTTCCCCCTGAAGTTTTTTTTTTTTTTCCTTTTCCTCTTCCAAGAATGAACTCTAATGAGGGACATAATTGGTATAATTGCAGTGTCCTCATCTTCATTCATGCCAACTTCAGGGTTTTGTCACATTTTCTTGTAACTAATGTTTGCTGCTGCTAAGTCGCTTCAGTCGTGTCCTACTCTGTGCGACCCCATAGACGGCAGCCCACCAGGCTCCCCCATCCCTGGGATTCTCCAGGCAAGAACACTGGAGTGGGTTGCCATGAGAGCGAAAAGTGAAAGTGGAATCGCTCAGTCGTGTCCGACTCTTCGCGACCCCATAGAATGCAGCCTACCAGGCTCCTTCGTCCATGGGATTTTCCAGGCATAATTAATGTTTAATTATATATAAATATAACTTAAAGACTTTTCCCTTAATTCAACTGGTATTTGAGAGTTAAATATATTTATTTACAATGATACTTTGCGCTAAGCAATTATTTCTACAAAATGCTATTTGTATTTTCCTATTCCACATTAAGACTTAAGATTGAATGTTGTAAGATTGTTGATGAAATCACAACAAAGACGCTGAGAATCTTGGCCTCCGGAAGAGAAGAATCCAATCTGAGGCCAGAGATGGGGCTTGATAGCTCAGAGCTTTTGTGTAATAAAGTTTTATTAAAGTATAAAGGAGATAGAGAAATCTTCTGACATAGGCATCAGAAGCAGGTAGAAAGAGTACCCCCTTGCTAGTGTTTGGCTGGATGTTATATAGTCACTAGCAATGTGCTAATGAAAGAAAGGAATTTCTCAAAACTCAGAATGGCACCTGGCCCCTCATACATAAGATGTATTTTGGGATCATCTCTGTACCAGACAAGTCATCCTGGGCCATAAAATGATTGACTTGAATTTTGTAGATCGGCAGTTTACCTACAGATAGTTTCATTTACATAGATTAGGAGAACAATGTCTGAATATAACAAACCAGTTTGTCAAGCCATTTGGCAGAACCAAATCAAAGACAGAGTTTGGGGCAAATGCATAGTACATTAACATAGCTTAAGACAAATATTTCCATAAGAAGAATGCATTGGTTAACTCAAGGTTTGAAAATAGTTAATTTCAGGTGAGACCATGTGGCAACACAGTGTTTTTAGAGAAACCTCTTTTAAATTTGTATAGAGAAGGAAAAAAATATCACTAGTTTGTTTCCTCCTGCCGCTTAAGAGAAAGATAAAAATGCCTGACAATTGCAGCCTATTTCCTATGTTTGGAGACCCCTGGCCTTCCGCCCTGTTACCCTCTCAATGTTAACATAAAACCTATTAACTTTGTGATTGTTCCTAGTCGTGTGGCCATCCCATCACTCAGCTCCAAGTGACACCATCTACATTCTAGTTCCTGTGGTCATTGTTGAGGTGATCCTGAGTGGATATGCATTATACTTTAGGGTAACTTACTGTGACTGCTCACCAACGGTGTTTCCACTCCTTCTGAGCAGACTGCTTGATGGCACTACAGCCTTTGGAAATCTGAGCTCTGCCACTTCCAACAGGGTATTTTAGAAAGAGAATGGGTCTCCTTCAATATATTTTTTCTCTCCACAGTCTTGATGTACATATCAACATGTCCTAGGGGATAGAAGGAGCTTGGTCCTTATCTCCCTTAAAGAAGGGAGCCCGTCATCAATCTAGAATGCAAGCCTTGGACTTCTATGTTAACAAGAAATGATTTCTGAGTTTTAGTTTATACTAGTTATTAGTTAATTGACCCCAATTACAATGTAAGTAATACAAAGCAGACTGAAGACCAGGATTCTAGCTTGTGGATATCACTTTCCTTTGTTAAATGGAGATGATAATATTTGTCAATGAGTTTCACAGGGCTACAGTGAGGAGCAAACCCAAAGTGTTTGCGAAAGTATTAAAAAAAAAAAATAAGGAACACAATTCCCTTTAAAAATGTCAACTAACATGGAAGCTAAAAAACAACAATAAAAACAAATATGTGTTCCACTTTTGGCACTTATATAGGACACAGTAGTTTATAACGTGAGCTTGATAAAGGTAATCATGACACAGATGGAGAATTCAAGCTACCAGGCAACGGTGGAATGTTGCGTTTTCAGTGAAAGGCAAGAGAGCACAGCATCCCTTGTTAATTAAAACCGCTAACCGGATGCTAAAAATTCCCAAAGTGTACATTAACCAATGCCTACAGTGCTGGAAGCACTAGACTAGAAACTTGTCTTTTCCAAGACATGAGTCATTCTCACGAGAGTGAAAAATATCAAGGGGACGAAAACACTCTGCCTGGGAGAAGCTTAGAAGTGTGTTCTGCTTGTGTTTCAAATCACCACAGCCAGCAAAAGAATTGCCTGCCATTCTTTTCCATTATTCACATTTTCCTTGCTTTTATCAGCACACGTGGACTGAGAGCGTTCCCTAGCATCTGTTGGTTGCTGCTGAAGTGGGAACACCCTCTTACATCATAGGAGTCCGCAGACTGTCCTTCTTTAGCCTGGGAAAAGTTGTTAGTAAACTGCAACAATGTGGCAAGGGTTGACCCTTTCTATTTCTGAAAAATATTACATTGTTGCCTAGTATGACACATATAGCATCTGAGGACAGAGCAAGGTACATTTAGAGCCACTTTACTGAGGGACTAGGTTGATCTAGGGACTGACAAACGGAATGAGTTTCTTTATAATTTCCCCTAAGTGATTTCAGAGATATGGGTACCATATGTGTGAGAATTTCTGAGACAATCCTCAATTCAAATATTCTGTTTCATAAGCAAGCTCTGTTTGTCAGACATATGGCTTCACTATTAAATTGAAAAATATGGTTAGTCCCATCCTTGATCACAAGAGATTACTACTCAGTACAATGATGACTTAGAAAGCTACCTTCTGTAAATATTTATACAATGGGGCAAAGATAGTCTCTTCAATAAGTGGTGCTTGGAAAACTGAACAGCTACATATAAAAGAATGAAATTAGAACACTTCAACATCATACACAAAGGTAAACTGAAAATGGATTAAAGACCTAAATATAAGACCAGAAACTATAAAACTCCTAGAGGAAAACGGAGGCAGAACACTCTCTGACATAAATCACAGCATAATCCTCTATGACCCACCTCCTAGAGTAATAGAAATAAAAATAAAAATAAACATGTGGGACTTAATTAAACTTAAAAACTTTCGCACAGCAAAGCAAACCATAAACAAGGTGAAAAGACAACCCTCAGAACGGAAAAAAAATAATAGCGAACGAAACAACTGACAAAGGGTTAATTTCAAAAATATGCAAGCAGCTCATACAAGTCAATTCTAGAAAGACAAAAACACAATCAAAAAATGGTCAAAAGGCCTAAACAGACAGTTCTACAAAGAAGACATGCAGATGGCTAATAAATAGATGAAAATGTCGCAAGAAGGGAGACCCCTTCCAGGGCCTGAAACTGGGCTCTTGTCTAACACTCAGAAATGAATTGTCTGAGGAGACACATGTGCTGACAAAGCAAGAGATTTTATTGGGAAAGGGCACCCGGGTGGAGAGCAGGAGGGTAAGGGAACCCAGGAGAACAGCTCTGCTGGGTAGCTCACAGTCTCGGGGTTTTATGGTGATGGGATTAGTTTCCAGGTGGTCTTTGGCCAATCATTTTAATTTAGAGTCTTTCCTGGTGGCGCACGCATAGCTCAGCCAAGATGGATGCTAGCGAGAGGGATTCTGGGAAGTGGAGGGACATTCAGTGTCTCCTTTAGACCTTTTCCCGAACTCTTCTGGTTGGTGGTAGCTTATTAGTTCCGCATTCTTTATCAGGATCTCCTGTCATAAAACAACTCATGCAAATAGTTACCATGGTGCCTGGCCAGGGTGGGCGGTTTCAATCAGTGTGCTTCCCCTAACAAAAAGATGCTCAGCATCACTCATTATTAGAGAAATGCAAATCAAAACTACAATAAGATATCATCTCACACTGATCAGAATGACCATCATCAAAAAAATCTACAAAAAATAAATGCTGGAGATAGTGTGGAAAAAAGGGACCCTATTGCACTTTTGGTGAGAATGCAAACTGATATAACCACTACGGAGAACAGTATGGAGATTCCTTAGAAATACAGGAGTAAAACCACCATATAACCCAGCCATCCCATTACTAGGCATATACTCTGAAGTGAAGTGAAGTCGGTCAGTCAAGTCTGACTCTTCGCAGGCCCATGGACTGTAGCCCACCAGGCTCCTCCGTCCATGGGATTTTTCCAGGCAAGAATATTGAAGTGGCTTGCCATTTCCTTCTCCAGGAGATCTTCCCAACCCAGGGACTGAACCCAGGTCTCTCGCATTATAGGCAGACGCTTTACTGTCTGAGCCACCAAGGAATTCTTCAAGCATATACTCTAAGGAAACCAAAATTGAAAAAGACACATGTAACCCAAAGTTCATTGCAGCTCTATTAACAATATCTAGAACATGTCCATCAACAGATGAATGGCTAAGAAGCTGTGGTACATATATACAATCTAATATTAACTCTGACATAAAAAGGAAATCATTTAAGTCAGTTCCAATGAGGTGGATGAACCTAGTACCTATTATACAGAATGAAGTAAGTCATAAAGAAAAAAACAATTATTGTATACTAACGCATATATGAAGTGAAGGGAAGTCGCTCCCGGGTCTCCCACAGGAGAGAGTTCCCTGGGTCGGGAAGATCTCCTGGAGAAGGAAATGGCAACCCACTCCAGTATTCTTGCTTGGAAAATCCCATGGATGGAGGAACCTGGTAGGTTACAGTCCATGGAGTCGCAAAGAGTCAGACATGACTGAGCGACTTCACTTCACTTCACGTCAACGCATATATATGGAATCTAGAAAGATAGTACTGATGAACCTAGTCACAGAGCACCAATGGAGACACAGACATTGAGAACAGACTTACTGACACACCTTCAGGGGAGGAAGGAGAGGGTGGGAGTAACATGGAAACATACATTACCACATGTAAAATAGATAGCCAGTGAGAATTTGCTGTATGACTCAGGGAACCCAAACTGGGGCTTGGTAACAATCTGGAGTGGTGGGATGGGGAGGGAGATGGGAGGGATGTTCAAGTGGAAGGGGACATGGGTAAAACTATGGCTGATTCATGTTGATGTTTGGTAGAAGCCAACACAATGCTGTAAAGCTGTTATCCTTCAATTAAAAAATAAATAATTTTTTTAAAACCAAGAATACAAAGCCCAGTATTAGACTTTAGCCTTTTAACTGATTTTTAAATTGATTTTGGATTTAATACCAATTATTTACTAAGGACTAGTTTTCACAGAATTCTAGTCCAAACCAAGTGTTAAAGAATAGCTTGGTGCACCATAATGTAAAAAGTATAAAAGTCTCTCTCTCTCTCTCTCTCTCTCTCTCTCTCTCTCTCTCTCTCTCTCTCTCTATATATATATATATATATATATATATATATATATATATATATGTATGTATGTATGTATGTATTTATATGTGTGTATTTATATTTATATATATATATAAAACTTTCATTAATGTGCATAAAACATTGCTTGGCTAAGGTTAGTATTCAGGAAATGAATGATGAATGTGACTTTATTTCTAAATATCATCACTGGCATCATTGTTTTGTCAACTTTTATTCACCATTTACTAGGCTCCAGCCAAATTTGTTTCCTTGAATAGCAAGATCCTGTTTAACCATAAATATATTGTTAATCTCACATTACAAATCATATATACATATGACGAGGCAGCCAAGACTATTTAAGTAACTTCCCCAAATCCCAAAACTTGCCCCAATTCACATGATGACATAAATGCCAGATGATTAGACTATTCTCAGTAAACATTGACTGAATAGATTTGAACTGTCATGACAAAATAGGCAGCATCCTTTTATTTCTGGTTAATAAATATGTTGTCTTGTAAGGAAAGATTAGAAAAGAACTTCGAAAACTGTCTTCCTGCTATAATAGAAAAATGAGCATTGGGTATTCAGGTACAGATACAACACCAGCCAATAATACTCAGAGAAGATTTCTGGGTTCAGATACCTTCCTACATGCCCACAACCAAAAGGGACCTGGAATGGTGTGGTCCCAAAGGGAGCTGGCTGGTGGTTTCATCTAGGCGACAGCAGTGAGGCTCTTAATGCCAAGAGTCAGAATCCTGTTTCACTGTAAGAAAGGAAGTTGGATTTCCATTGGTTCTACCTGTAGAGCAGATATGAGCCTTGTTGTTTGCCCATAGAGCCCCAAGTGGGACTCTGTAGTTCACTGGGGCACGACTGGGCACAATTCCTCCCCCTTGACCTTCCTCTATTAACCAGAGAGGAAACCCCATGGGTGAGAGAGAATAAAACTGCTCTCATTGCCCTGAGTTCCCGCAGCTCTCATGAAGGGGGCTTCCATTTTAGATAAGGGAAAAACTAAAATGAATTCTAATGAGTTGAGTCAGCATCTGGGAAAGGCTGTAGGCATTAAGGCCAAGTGACACCTCTTCTGACAGCTCCTAGCATACCGCTCCTTCTAAAGTAACTCCATCAGTAAATTGACTCTACTCCAATAAATTTTTTTAAACAATAAAAGGAAACATTAAAAATAAATAAAAAATAAAGTAACTCTTCCTCCTTGACCTTTCTTCACTGCCTGTCACTGTCTCCCATGACCCTGCTTGATTTTCTAAGTAACACTAAGAACACTCCTTGGCTATAGGGACTTGTGTATCAATCAGCTGTGTATTTCTCTATCATAAAATGTTTATGTAATAGGTACTAGATTATATTATTATAGTAGTATTTATAGTATGTATTCAATAAATATGTTTTAATTAAGTGAATAAATTCATATGGATTCAAGTAATCAATGAAGACTGACAGAGCATAGGGCCCTCCTGTCTTTATTGCAGGGGCAGTGGATATATACTGAGCCCTTATGGTTATCCTTCATCCAGTAGTTTTTTCTCTTCTTTTAAAAAAACAATTCCTTAATTTCTTGCCCAGCTATATACGGATAGTAATGGCTGTGAGGGTGACCAGACCAGCTCTAGAAGATTTTTGGAACAAAGTTAGAAAAGGAAACAAAAAACACCAACTTGAATAGATACATTCATCCCCATGTTCACTGCAGCATTGCATACAACAAACAGTACAGGAAGCAACCTAAGTATCTAGTGATGAATGAATGAATAAAAACACTATGAAGTGTGTATTTAATGAGATCTTATTCAGACAGACAAGAATAGGTGTCATGATCTCTCCTATATGTAGATTATAAATAAATAAAAAATAGAATGGATTGGTAGTTGCTGGAGGAAGAGGGCAGGAAGTAGGAGAAATAGATAAACTTTGTTTTTCACCTTAAATATATTGGACTTTTAAAAATCATGATATCACAGTATGTGATTAGGAAATTATTTTTCTGTTACATCTCTTCTGAAATGATAATGATCTATATTTACTAAACACTATTTACCAGGAGCTTTGCTAAGCACTTTAATAGATATTTTTTAAATCTCCACGGTGATATTGTTGACCGTATTTCATGGATTAGGACTCTAAGGCTCAGAAAAAAATATACAACTGCTTAGTGGTAGAGCTAGTATTCACACCAAGGGTTTTTTGACCCTGGATACTATGACTTTGATGATTTCACCTTATTACATCTTTTAATTAAGATATTCCTATAAATGTGGGAGATGATACCAATCTACTATTTTGAACAAAAATAATTTCCTCCAAGTTTTTCAGAAATGAGAAAACTAAATTTTCTTTTTTTCATGTACCAGTAGTACAGATACCTAAATTATCTTTTAGAATATTTTTGTCCTTTTATCCAAATTCCCCACTAATAGAAACCTAATGGAATTATATCTTAACTTGTTGAATTATTTATTAGGCATTAAAAATGAGATTAAACTCAATGACACTTCCTTGAGACAGTGAAAATACTTAGCTGATTTCAGTGTTTTGTTTTAGAATTCAACAACCACTTGATTCTACTAGAAAACTATTACCATAGCCTTTGTTTCCCCACACAGGGTTGAAAAAGTTCATATTAAGCTTCTGTAATGCAAAGATGAACAATTATAAGTACATATATCCTCAGGTGCAAATTTCCAAAAAAAAAAAACAGGCATTCTCAACCCTCCTTCACTATCTTATCAAAATATTGAGATTTTCATCTTTTGCGTTATATTATTTCTGGTAAATGCTTATTTGAAATATCTCAGTATGCTCCTTCAGGACAACCTTTTATTAAGCATCTGTTTTATATATATGCCTTATAAAGAACTGCACTAAATCAATATAAATAATCAGTCAGGATTTGTTTCCTAAAGGAAAAATAAAGTATTAAATAAAACCATATCTTTTATGTCTAATTTTAAATTCTAGGTATAAATAACTTCAAAAAAATTATTTATATTGCTTAGAAATCTCTCTTTCAGTTGAATACTGCATAGTTCTGAAGACTAGAGGTTGAGTTCAGGTGAGAGAGGAATGCTTAGTGTGGTATGAGTCAGAGAGTGAAGTCTAAGATAAATTGGATTGCTTATCTAAGGCAAATCAAAGAAATATGATGCTACACAGAACTCCTTCTTCCAAAGTAAACCCCACCCAAATCAGAGTCAATACAGTTAAAAGCCTAGAAATCAGAATGATAGCTGAAATAATAAAACAGAGAAGCTCAGCAATGACTAGTGGAAGTAGTACCCCCTGGGTTTCATGCTATGCATTCCAGCCTTCACCATGGGCATGATTCAGGCAACTTCCTAGGATGGAAGGTTGCTGACCTTCCATCAAACTCTATGACCTTGCTACCCAGAGCAAATGTAGCTCGGGAGGAAAATTATGCTGCTGATTGCAGTGGGTGCTGGCAGGCCTAGGACAGAGAACCATAACCCTACACAAAGTCATAGTTTCTCCCCACCTACAATTCTCATTGCAGTTCTGGTTGCTGGAACAAACTCAGCTTCAGAGAAAAGCATTCTTAGTAAAGATCTCTGAAATCTATGGGGTCAGTGGGGGAGAGCTTAAGCAGAACTTCTCCTTTCGTTCTCTTATCACATGTCGGTATTATAACCACTGGGTTTTTCCTCTTTTTCTTCCTGTCATCCATATGAACATATGTGTTATATACTAGGGACCATATTTTCATCATCCCTGAAAAAAAATAAAGAAAGAAAAGGCAAATGTTCCCCAGGAGAAATCTGAGCAATTTTATGAGTTTAGAGGTCAAGTTTGGGGCATGAGTGATAATGAGATCTTTATTTTTATCAATTAGACATCTAGTGTCCTTACAATATTTATTGTCAGTTTCTTGTGTTTTGATAGTAAGGATGTGTATGTGTATGTGTGTGTACGTACACACGAACATGTTTTGACCTTTGGAACCAGACTGAATTGCAATACACACCTGGTTCTTCCTTTCAAAGGCTGAGTAAACTTGGATAAACTATATAATAGTTACCATCTAAATTACAGATGAAGCTACACTTCATCTATAAAGTGTAGCTAATTATATTGACCTCATCCAATTATGAAAGTGAAAGACAGAATGCATTTCGTTCAATACCTGAAAGTAAATTTTCAACAGTTAGAACTCAGGGATGTCAGCCCTCTGTGGATTACTACCCTGCTAGTAACCACCTAGTCAGCCTGACTTTGGTTCCCTTTAAGCTATTGCTTGTTAGTCGTGTGCTAAGTTGGCTTCAGTCATGTCCAACTCTTTGCGACTCTATGGGCTGTGGCCTACCAGCCTCCTCTGTCCATGGGGAATTCTCTAGGCAAGAATACTGGAGTGGGTTGCCTTTCCCTTCTCCAAGGGATCTTCCCAACCCAGGAATCAAACCCACGTCTCTTAGGTCTACCTGCACTGGCAAGTGGGTTCTTTAGCACTAGTGCCACCTGGGAAGCTGTTTGCTAGTTAACAAGGGATAGCTCTGACATAGTGGAAAGAATAGCAGAATAGAGAAGAGGTGGATTCAAGCCTAAGTTCTGCCTCCTATATTAGCTGTCCAACTTTGTACAAACCACTTGAGAATTCTATGAATAAGCCATGTGTCCTTGGACAATTAATATCCTTAACATCAAATGTGTAGGGTATAATTAACTTATTAATTTGTAGGAGACAGGAAGAATAAAAGAAAAGTAGGCCTCGGCAAGGGTCACAAAAGAAATTTATAATTATTGATAAACTGGATGCTATAAGGCATGAGACTCTTGGAACAAGTCCAGAGGGAACAGTTCATAGTCTTGAAAATGAACTATGATCCTGGGGTCGGAAAACTGACCCCAGACTGTTTCTCAATTGGCGTCTCAGAGTCACATGTTTTATGAATCTGATGGGAAATCTATAGATAAGAATATTAGTCTGATTACTGATTTTGTTATTGATTACTGTTTCTTAGCTACTCAGTGGTTAATGATCACTTTGTTCTTAGGCCCTGAGGGCCACATGAGTTACAGCTTAACTTCCCCCATATTCTTTCTTTCATGGCTGAAAGTATAATAAAGCTGGCTTGGATTCAGTTTCAATACCTTCACCTTGGAGCCATGTTGGTCCCCTGATCCTCGCTTTTCACTGAATTCTTGTGTCTTGTTTCTCATTCTCTGGCTGTACTGTGCTTTCAGAAAACCTGCTCGTCGAGCTGGTCTTGACATTAATTGTAATGATTTTAACCCACAGCTGAGTGTCTAGAAGAAGGGATGTAGGTTGCACTGTAGCAGTCTCCTCATCATAGTCACCTGAACAAAGATGAATACAAGGAACAAATTGGTATCCACTTTCTGAGCCTCATTTCCTCATCTGCAAAATGGGAATGATACCTTTGCAGACTTACTGGTAAGGAATAAGTACACTTATTACAACTTCAATGGGATATTAATGGCTTCAGTGTCTTAACAAAAAGGAATAGTAACTCGAGTTATAAATGCATGTGCACTTTCTATTTCTACAAGGTATCGAGTTGTTGCCTAGGATCTCAGTACAAAGGGTTAAAAGGCACATTTAGAACTAGCTTTACTGAAGGAGTGGCTTGATCTTAGTGACTGACACACAAGATGTATCATTATAGTCCAAAATCTAATAAAGATCATATCAATGTCCTTTTCATTGTAGCCAATATTTAAAGACATGAAAGCACAAAAGACAAAAGGAGATATTTTTGAAAATATTTGGTTAGTGAATGCATGACTCAAGATCACATCTAATAAATAGCAGATATGATTTTAGAATGCAGGTTTCCTTTACTTTTAAGCTACTGTTGTGTGGGAGGAGGAAGAGATAGGCTTCCTGTCTTATGTACTGATAGAATAGTTAGAATTATCATTCAACTTAGGCAGGTGACATTAGCAAGACATGTGAAAACGTGCTTCTTTATTACAAGACATTCTGCTTATGGTCATTTGCCTTCTAACAGTAGATTAGAAAGTATGGTCAACAAAAGGTTAAAAAGCCATGGTTCCCAAATACTGTGGTACATCAAGTCCTGAGGGAATCTGTAAAAATTACTGATGTGTGGCTCCTGAAGCGTTCTGAGCTAGTTGGCGTGGGGTGCTACAGGGGCATCAGGATTTTTTAAATCTTAAGTAATTCTAATCGCATCAAAGTTTGGTAATCATTGGGTTAAAGTCTAAGAAAACTTTCATGATCTTGTTTGCATAGATGTACATTCCTCAGATGTATTGCCTTTGCTACTGTCCTCAGTGAGAAATCGTAAGTTGTCGTCTAGTGGCTAAGTTGTGTCCGACTCTTTGAGACCCCAGGGTCTGTAGCCTGCCAGGCTCCATGTCCTTTGGGTTTCCCAAGCAAAAGTACTGGAACAGGTTGCCATTTCTTTCACCAGGGACCCTCCCAACACAGGGATTGAACACTCATCTTTACCACTGAGCCACATGGGAGGCCCATAAATCCTAAGAAAAATACCCGATGGAGGCTTCCCACGAGTCTTCACATGAGAGCACATGACCCTCCCTTTCTTCCCTTCTAACCTCCTCTTCCTCTCTGACTCTGAAGTTGGTTTTTGTCATTCAAGTATCACTGCACTTCTTCTAGCAGAGAGAGTTAAGCCTTCAGGGGTTAAGCAAAACACTTTTCAAAGACCTTGTCATCTGAGCTGTCTCTGGATCCTGGACTTTAGGTTTCAGATTCGTCTTCATTTGCATCATCCATATTGATCAGTGGCTTACTAAGAGGCCCATTCTCTCAACTGCCCTATTTGTCCCTGAACTTCACCATCCTCAACCTCATCCTAAAGTTCACAGTGGCAAAGGGGGAAGTTACAGAATGACCTGGCATGAAATCCTAGTTCTACATGTTCCCCGATCAGCTCATGGGCTCTGTCTCTATAGGTCACTTCCTATGTAGCCATATGTACCACAGTGTCAAATCACTATAGGAAATCTTTTTTGATCTCTCAGTCAGATGTGTTTCCTCCTCATTGTGAGCCCCCATAAAACTTGACTAATCCAGCTGCAGCATAGTTCTGCTCAAGGGTGTTATATTTGAGAATTCCTGAATTAAATTCCATCCACTCTCCTTATTAATACTGTCACTCTGAGTGGTTTTCTTAACATTTCCAAAGCAAGTTTTCTTTTATATAAGTTTTCTTTGTGTGTGAGGTGAGATTAGAGATCTCACCTCAATTATCTAACTCCATGCCTGATGCACACTCAGTTCAGTTCAGCTGCTTAGTCATGTCCAACTCTTTGCAACCCCATGGACTGCAGCACGCCAGGCGTCTCTGTCCATCACCAACTCCCGAAGCCTACTCAAACTCATGTCCATCGCATCGGTGATGCCATCCAACCATCTCATGCTCTGTTGTCCTCTTCTCCTCCTGCCTTCAATCTTGCCCAGGTCAGGGTCTTTTCCATTGAGTCGGTTCTTCACATCAGGTGGCCAAAGTATTGGAGTTTCAGCATCAGTCCTTTCAGTGAATATTCAGGACTGATCTCCTTCAGGATTGACTAGTTGGATCTCCTTGCAGTCCAGGGGACTCACAAGAGTCTTCTCCAACACCACAGTTCTAAAGCATCAATTTGTTGGCATTCAGCTTTCTTTATAGTCCAACTTTCACATCCATTATTTTTCTGGGCTCCAAAATCACTGCAGATGGTGATTGCAGCCATGAAATTACTCCTTGGAAGGAAAGTTATGACCAACCTAGACAGCATATTAAAAAGCAGAGACATTACTTTGCCAACAAAGGTCCATCTAGTCAAGGCTATGTTTTTTTCAGTGGTCTTGTATGGATGTGAGAGTTGGACTATAAAGAAAGCTGAGTGCAGAAGAATTGATGCTTTTGAACTGTGGTGTTGGAGAAGACTCTTGAGAGTCCCTTGGCCTGCAAGGAGATCCAACCAGTCCATCTTCAAGGAGATCAGTCCTGGGTGTTCATTGGGAGGATTGATGTTAAAGCTGAAACTCCAATACATTGGCCACCTGGTATGAAGAGCTGATTCATTTGAAAAGACCCTGATGCTGGGAAAGATTGAGGGCAGGAAAAGAAGGGGACAACAGGAGGATGAGATGATTGGATGGCAGTACTGACTCAATGGACATGGGTTTCGATATACCCTTGAAGTTGGTGATGGACAGGGAGGCCTGATGTGCTCCAGTTCATGGGGTCACAAAGAGTCAGACACGACTGAGCAAGTGAACTGAACTGAACTCACATCCATCCATGACTACTGGAAAAACCATAGCTTTGACTAGATGGACCTCTGTCAGCAAAGTAATGTCTCTGCTTTTTAATATGCTGTCTAGGTTAAATAATAGGTATTATTTTACTTTTTTATGGGCATTATATAGATATGCACTATCTATAGTGCAGATAGGCAGTATGAAAAACCTAGACAGTATATTATATTATATTGAGAAAAAGAGAATAGGAAAAATTATACCATAATTACAATGCTATAATCCGAAATGTCTACCTAGAGTTCTGAATTTATCCCAAAATTCTAATGCATACATGGCATAATATACACACTAAAATAGGTACTTTTAAAGAGTGAAATTTTTCTTGAAAATATAAAAGAATGGGAAAAATATTAGGAAAACTTTTGATGGAGTGTGATGGTTATTTAAAAAAACAAAACTGTATCTCAACTGTTTGAGTAGTCTTATTTAGCTTCTAGAAAAATATAGTAAAAACTAATGTAAGGAATGAGTAAATTTGCACACATTGGGATAAAAGGAAAAAGTTAAGAATTTAAGAGTTCTTTTCAACTCTATTCTGTAACATTTTAGATTGTATCTATAAATTGTTTGATAGGCATAACTATGTGTTCTAGCCAATTCTATATAAATCCACACTCTAAGTCCTTCATCACTGGCATGTTTGAATGTGGGCTGACCCTAAAAATTTTGTTAAAATGACCGTTTAAATAAATCATCATCTTATCTCAAATCTCCAAAGGTACATTATCATATGTCTTAGAGCAAAGAGAAATCTGTAGGGGAAACAAACAACGACAAACAAACAACAACAACTTTGGAATCTACAAAGGGCATAGAAGTAGCTCTGCCTCTTCTCAGCTGCCTCCTTTCTTCAATCAACCTCTTGGCTTCACTCTAAGGCCGAACTGAAAGTCAACATGGAGCGACGCCTCCAATTTGGGGAAGCCCTCCTTGGCTGATCAAGATTTCCAGATTGATTGCATCATGCCTCCTCTCTGGGTGTGATGTTAAGACCCATCCTAGTCCAGCCAAGCGGATTAGAGGAATGGCGCCTTTGGGGGCGGCTGTTTGGGAGACAGCCAGCAGCAAAGGTCTTCAGGGGTGGGCACTTTATTGGGCAAGGGGAGGTCAAAGGGCTCCTATGTGCACCTCTGGGAGCAGGGCTGTAGCGGCTCACAACGGGTGAGTCCAAGTACACCGAAAGCTTGTAAGCCCTCCTCCCCAGGCCCTGCGTCCAGCTCCCTAGGCCCTCTTTGCAGCCATAATCATACTATCAGAAGCATATCCTCTTCATGGTGCTCTGGTGGCCAGAGGAGAAGCTGCTCTGGCCTCCCCATCCTTGCCCTTCACATAGATCCCACTTTTGGACCTGCCCTCTTGAGCACACCAATCTATTTCTGGGCCTTTGCTCATGCTGGGCGGGAACTAGTGGAAAAACTCCACTCAGGATGTTGATTCAGTTCATTGCAACCCTGACTCTGGCTCGTCTACTGTAGCAGGGAAGGAAAGCTGTAACTCTGGGATGAGACGAAGAGGAACCATAGCTACACTCTAACTTTCTGTGGTGAGTGTAGTCTTATATTAATCTATATTATTTAAATATAATAACATATTGTAGCATCCTGTGATGGGCAACAGGAGTTGAAGCTTTAAAGAGCAGTCTTTTAGAGCTTCATTTAACAACAACTTTGTCCATCTGTTTGGTGAGAACTTATCACCACTTGCAGGTTTCTTGGCAACTGAACTATTTTTACCTACAGAGAACTACAGAGGAGCTGGAGGGTATTTAAAACAACAACTTCCCAACTGTTAGGAATTATGACTCTGTGTCCTTGTGTAATATCTTCCTGGACAGCTGGCTCTGGCCTAACCACTCTGGAGCCCTGCTTTCAACCGACCAGACACTCTCTGAAGCCTGCTGTGCATGGTGTGTGGAAGCCATCAGGCATCCCAGGCCTTGTACTGATTATAAAAGACGCTCTTTATATGTTTGTTAGTGAGAGACAGCACAAAGAGACAGGGATGCATCCAACCCTGGGGACTCTCTGCAGTTTATCCAATCATTTTTCACATACAATTACTGATTACCACACACATGCATTGCACATGGGCCTGAATTGAACTCTGGCTCAAAGAGTCTCTGTTTGCCGTACTCAAAAGGTTTCCCAGCCTCTTTAATGCTTCTGTGTCTTCACTGATAAAATTGTAAAATGATCTCCATCCAGCAAATTTGTTGGGGAAATCACCTGATACAGGGCCTGAATATGAGTTAAATGTGAAGAAAGAGGGTAGAGAAGTCATTGTTTGATTCCTTTTTTCTCTGTCCTTTTTCTTTCACCATCAACCCAATGACTGCGAGGTCCTAGCTCAGGTTTATTTTTGAAGAAGTGGGAGCTTTTTTCCATTTCCATCAGAATGAAATGATGAGGAACTCCATGGTCCTAGATATCTGTGCTCAAGAAGCTGATCTGTGCTTGGGAAAGACAGATGTGTATTTTCTCAAACTGCATCATTATCACTGACATCACAGTCTTATAACCACCATATTGTCATCATCCTCATCAATAATTATAGCTAGCACTTAGGTGGGCTTCCCTGGTTTCTCAAATGGTATAGAATCTGCCTGCAGTACAGGAGACTGGGGTTCGATCCCTGGGTCAGGAAGATGCCCTGGAAAAGGGAATAGCTACCCACTCCAGTATGGTCCTGGCCCTATTCTTACTTGTTTATATAGAGCTCATTCACACATCACTATACCCCTTTCAGTTAGGTACTATTCATTTCTATCAAAGTTGGAAAAGCAATACACCATAATAATTGAGCACTTAAGTCACTAGAGTGAAATGTGCTATGTATAATCCTTGTCCAGTGAGTGCTAACCCAGGACATGTAATTTATCTCTCTGTGCTCTATTATTCTTAGTAGAATTATTATGCTCAATAAAACAGTGATTGGTATGATAAGAGCACCTGATTCATAAGAATATTTAAAAGATTAAATGAGTTGAAAGCATATTTCAGAGAGTAAAAATTACACGAATGTTCACTATTTTTTTTAATTAATTAATTTTTTTCTTTAGGGAAGTGGGAGGGGGTTTCTGGAAGGAGAACACATGTTCACTATTTTTTTTATCTCTGTATTTTAGATAGAGAAACAGACTTGGGGTTTAACTGACTAGAATAAGCTTATGCAGTTTTTAAACACAATGCACTGAGATTTGGCTATAGGCAATCTGATTCTGTAGCTTCTGTTTAAAACGTTTACACTCTATATCTAAATAGAATTTAATCACTAATTCTGAGGGCCTGGTATTGGCACATATGGCAAGGCCTCAGGTATCCCCACAGACTGGAGCGGGATTGAAATACAACTTGGCTTGGAGATCTCCATGATCCTTTCTAAAAGGGTAGAGACACACTAATTTGCCTGCCTGTGTATGGTATGTGCTCAGTCACTAACTTGTGTCCCAGTCTTTGAGACCCCAGGGACTGTAGCCTGCCAGGCCCCTCTGTCCCTGGGATTTCCCAGGCAAGAATACTGGAGTGGGTTGCCATTTCCTACTTCAGGAGATCTCAATCCAGGGATCGAACCCAAGTTTCTTGCATTGCAGGCAGATTCTTTCACCACAGGGCCATCAGGGAAGACCCAGAGACACACTATTTTTTTTTAATATAACTTTTTTTTACATTTATTGTGCACTTTCTTTTCCATTTTTTAAATCATCGCTGCATTGTTTACAATAGCCAGGACATGGAAGCAACCTAGATGCCCATCAACTGATGAATGGATAGCTGTGGTACATATACACAATGGAATATTACTCAGCATTAAAAAAAAATTCATTTGAAGCAGTTCTACTCAGGTGGACGGAACTGGAGCCCATTATCCAGAGTGAAGTAAGCCAGAAGGAAAAACAACAATACAGTATACTAACGCAAATATATGGAATTTAGAAAGACGGTAATGAGAACCCAGCATGTGAGACAGCAAAAGGAACACAGATGTATAGAACAGACTCGTGGACTCTGTGGATGAGGGCAAGGGTGGGGTGATATGGGATAATGGCATTGAAACATGTTAGTTATCATATGTGTAATCAATCGCCAGCCCAGGATTGATGCTCGGGGCTGGTGCATTGAGATTTCCCCGGGGGGAGAGGGAGGAGGGAGGGAGGAGGGAGGGGGGTTCTGGAGGGGGAGCATATGTAAACCCATGGTGATATCATGTCATTGTATGGCAAAACTAATAAAAAAATAAATAAATAAATGAAGATAAAGAAAAAAAATGAAACAAAGATGAATATTTTTAATGATAAAAGATACAATTCACAAAAAAGATAGACATTATAAGCCATTAGACACCTTAACAATTAAGAAACAAAGATACATAAAGCAAAAATCAGAAGAAATATAAGGAAAAAATAAATATAATCAGAGTGAGACATATTAACCATTCTCTGAGAATATTGTATCAAGTACAGAAAAAATAAGAATAGGAGAGTCTAGAATGATGTTTTGAATCATTTAAATATAATAGATTTATTTTTAATTAATTTATATTAATCATATCCTACACAAATATATTTAAAATTTTGTATCTCAAACATTGTTATTAGATGTCCATAGGACATTTAGAAAAACTGGCAAAAAGATTAACATTACTAAATTTCAAAATGTAGAATTCTTTTTTGTGTAAGACTCACTAATTTAAAACCCTTCAAATCCTGGAGATTGAATTGCAGAAAAGGTCAAGAGCTGGGATAAAGGAATCTCTCATTTGCCTTTTGAATGGAGAGTGAAGGGGCTCAGATGGAGAGTGAAGGAGCAGACAGAAATCCCTCCTTGCCTTCCCTGTTCTCTAAGGTTCAGAGATGAAGCCTCAGGACAGCCTGTTCTGAGTGTGGGTAGAGAGCAGGGGTTGGACATCCAGAGAGGCTTAATTAAATTACTCAACTGAATGTGGAGTCCATTCTCTCTGTTGGCGATAGCTGATGATCTGGCCGCCCTGCCTGAGTAATTAGTCTGGATCTTGAAATCAACAGCGTTGTCAAGCAGTGATTCATATAATCCCAACCTAGGCACTCACCTGGCAGCTCTTTCTCAAATACATTTAAAAACGACTGTGACTGAAGTTTGACAGAGAAGTGTGACTATGAAGTTACTGATTCCATGTTTTATAAGAACAAACACATTTTTTCCCTCTGTTATTTTTTATTATGTCCTTGAACCAAATTTTTCTGGAGTCCAAGAGTATTTTTTTTTTCCTTTTTCTTTGCTCAAATCTAGCACCCAAGTATAGCATGGGAGAGTTGAATCAGAAGCATTCTCCAAGTCGTCTACTTGGGGGGTCCACCCAGCCCTAAATGAAAACCATCATGGCAAGTCCTGGGGGGGAGACTAAAGTTGGAACACATGCTTTGTAATGGGGGCAAGTTGCCAGGGACTTTCCTCTTTGCTACAAAGATCTTAGGGTACTCAATTAGGTGTTCCAGAATGTTCCCTGCTGAGCCTCTAGAAATTTGTGTACACATCATACAGCTCCTTGGCTTATTTTTTAATTTGGGGCCTTTTTTCCTCTAAAAAGGAAAACAGAGCCTTGGGCATCTTTAAGAAACCCCTTCAGCTAAGTGGTAACTTTGGAATACATGGAAGTCCTGTCTGCAGAAATTAAATAAAGTAGCATCACTCCCTCCCTCAGACCACCTCTCCGTGTTTCATTGACTCCTTCGGGAGTCAGACTGGCTATGGCTCTTTGCTTAGAGCATGGTTTTCTGTTGAGTTTTGTACACTGCTTCACGAGTTCTGACCCCCGATATATATGTCTCATTTTCAGAGTGTCTAAGCCATGACTCGGGATCCAAAAGACCCCAGTATACTTTCACTTGATGAATCTCATGTCTGAATAAAAGATTTCAGTCTATTACTTCATTCATTTGACCTTTTTAGTCTCAAGCTATCCATAAAATTAATAAAGAACCATGATTGTAAAATAACCTTTGCAAGCTCCTTTCCCCATCAAAGAGCTAAATACAACACACAAACTCTTCAGTACAAAAAAAACCCTGAGGAAATCTAAGATAAATGGGTTATACCAATGTCAATTTCCTTAATGGGATAGTGTACTATGATTTTGTAAGTTGCTGCCATTGGGGCCTGAGGATTACTGGGTAAAATGGATGAGATCTCTCTTTATTCCTTCTTATTTATCCTTTTTTAATTGAGTAAAAAAAAAACTAGCTAATAAAGTTTTTTTCTTTGCAGTTTTATTGAGATTTACTAGACATGCAGCACTACATAAGCTTAAGGTGTACAGCATAACAAATTACATACATCATGCAATAATTAACACTTTAAGTCTAGTAAACATCCATCATTTCATAGAGATACAAAAGGAAGTGAAAAATTTTTTTCCTTGTGAAGGGAACTCTTAAGATTCACTCTTAACAATTTTCATCTATGACAAATAGCAGTGTTAATGACATTAACCATGTTTTGCATAACATTCCCTTGTACTTATTTATCTTATAACTTGAAGTTTATATCTTTTGACCACTTCCATCCAATTCTTTCTCTGCCTACTCCCCACTTCTGGTTACCACAAATACAGTCTCTTTTTCTATGAGTTCTTGTTTGTTTTTTGAAGTTGTAATTGACCTACAACACTATGGTAATTCTTGGTTCACAAAATGGTGATCTGATATTTCTATACATTACAAAATGATCACCATGGTTAGTCTAATTAGAATCAGTCATCATACAAAGATATTATTGTATTATCTGCTGTGTTCCCCATGCTATACATTTCATCCCCATGACTCATTTATTTTATAACTGTCTGTCTGGACCTTTTAATCTCCCTCACCTATTTAACCTTCCCCCCAATTCCTTTTCTCTGGCAACCACCTGTTTGTTACTTGTAGCTATGACTCTGTTTCTGTTTTGTTATGTTTGTTTGTTTTAGATTCCATGTGTAAGTGAAATCATGGTATTTGGTGCTCTCTGATGTATTTAGATTAGCGTAATATTCTCCGGGTCACTTCACGTTGTCACAAATGGCACAATTTACTCAGCCATAATAAAGAATGAAATAAAGATTAGTGATTATGGAATACCACATACTGTTTACCCATTCATCTATCAATGAGGACTTAGGTTTCTTCCATTTTTTGACTGCTGTAAATAATGCTATGTTAAACATAGGAGTCATTATATCTTTATAAATTATTGTTTTTTTTTCCCTTGGGAAAATGTCCAGAAGTGGAATTGCTGGATTGTATGGTAGTTCTATTTTTAATTTTTTGAGGAACCCCCATATGGTTTTCCATGGTGGCTGCACTAATTTACATTCCCATCAATAGTGAGTAAGGGTTCCCTTTTCTTCACATCCTCATAAACACTTTTTTTTGTTTTCATTTTGATAATAGCCATTCTGACAGGTGTGAGGTGATATCTTATTGTGGTTTTGATTTCTATTTCCCTGGTGATTAGTGATGTTGGGAATCTTTTCAGTATCTATTGACCATCTGTATATCTTCTTGGAAAAATGTCTATTCAGGTCTTCTGCCCATTTTTAGTTCTTTTGACACTGAGTTCTGTGTTCTTTGTATATTTTGGAATTGATCCCTTATCAGATCTTTTGTTCGCAAATATACACTTCCATTGTGTAGGCAGCTTTTTAATTTTGCTAATTGTTTACTTCACTGTATAAAGCTTTTTAGTTTGATGTAGTTACATTTATTTATTTATTTATTTGTTTTTGTTTTTGATTCCCTAGCCTGAATAGCCAAAATAAATGACTGATGTCAAAAATAATACTGCCTGTGTTTTTTCTAGTGGTTTTATTGTTTCAGATCTTTTACCTTGAAGTCTTTAATCCAGTTTGAGTTTTTAGTGTGAGAAAGTGTATATAGTATGAGAAAGTAAACCCACTGTGATTCTTTTGCATGTAGCTGAATAGTTTCTCCAAAATCATTTATTGGTGATATTGTCTTTCCTCCATTGTTTATTCTTTCCTCCTTTGTCATAGATTGATTATGTAAGTGTGGGCTGATTTCTGGGCTCTCTATTGTGTTATATTGCTGTGTGTCTTTTTTACACCAGTTTTGAATTAGCTTTATAGTATAGTTTGAAATCAAAGAGTGTGATTCATACAGCTTTGTTCTTTCTCAAGATTGTTTCAGCTATTTGGGGTCTTTTGTGTTTCCATACAAATTTTATAATTATTTATTCTAGTTCTGTGAAAAGCATCATTAGTATTTTGATAGATATTGTATTGAATCTGCAGATTTCCTTAGGTAGTATGGTCATTTTAACAATATTAAATCCCTTCAGTTTCAGTTTGTATGTGTCTTCACATCTGAAGTAGATCTCTTGATGGAAGCATCTAGTCCCTTTACATGTAAAGTAATTGATAGGAATCTACTTATTGCCCTTTTCTTAATCATTTGGAGGCTGTTTTTGTATTCTTTTTTGTTCCTTTCTTCTTGTTTTGCACTCCTCCCTTATGACTGATGATTATCTTTATTGTATTATTTGGATTTCTTTTGTGTGGATGTATTATATTATTCTAGACTTTTGTGTTGTGGTTACCATGGGATTTATATGCATGTACCTGATCTTCCCAGGTGGCCCCAGTAGTAAAGAATCTGCCTGCCAATGCAAGAGATACAAGAGATGAGGGTTCAATCCCTGAGTCAGAAAGATCCCCTGGAGTATGAAATGGCAGCCCATTCCATTATTCTTGCTTGGGAAATCCCAAGGACAGAGGAGTCTGGTGGGTTACAATTCATGGGATTGCAAAGAGTTGGACAAGACTGAGTGACTAAGAACATACACATACCTGCTGGTACAGTATTTGAAACTCATTAGGACTTTGGGAGTTCTGGGGCTGGTGGGGTTCACTGGTGGGTGAGGCTGGATGTCGGCATGGCTGGCTTCAGTGTCCTGGGGGTCACAGTGCTGATACAAGCTCACTGGTGGGTCAGTATGGTCCCCTGATATCTAGCTGTAGGGTCCAGGGTATCTCAGAGCTGGTACTAGTGCACTGTGGCTAAGTTAGGTCCACAGTTCTAACTGGCTAGAGGGAGGACTCCAAAATGGCACCAGCTAGCAGCAGTGTACTCAGGGCAGAAGAAGCTCCCCAAATGGCTGCCACCTCCTGGGAAAGTCCCAGTTGCCTCTTGCCTCTCCGGGAGGTTCTCTAAGTTCAGCAAATGAGTCTGACCCAGGCTCCTTTCAAATAACTGCTTCTGTGCTAGGTCTCAGAACTTGGGAGCTTTTATTGGTGCCCTTTAAGAGCAGAGTCTCTGATTCCTACAACCTTCTGATTCCCTTGTACTCAAGTCCCACCTGCTCGCAAAACCAGAAGTTCGGGAAGCTCATACTCCAGTGTGGGACCTTGGGGCTATGGAGCCCATTGTGGGGCTTGGGCCTCTCTCTCCATGAGGACAACCTCTGCATTTGTAATTATCCTCCCACCTGAAGGTCACTGACCCAGGGATGTGGATATGAACTATGCTGTGTCTCCACCCTTCTTACCTGTATCATTATGGTTCCTTCTGTATATCTTTAGTTTTGGGAAACATTTTCATCTAGTCTTCTGGTCATTCTCAACGACAGTTGCTCTGAAAGCTGTTGTGATTTAGGTGTGTCTTGGGAGGAAGTGGGCTCAGGGTCGTCTTACTCTGCCATCTTGGCCACTCCTCTCTGTATTATTTCTAACAATATTGTTGAATCTACAATTATCTTAACGTGAAGTTTAATTAAAAAATAAAAGTTGACTCCAAAAAGAAATGTTTTGTGGTTGACATGTGGAGATCATGTCAGTCCAGTTCTTGTTGACTCTAGCCAGCTCTGCTGTGCTCAACCCAATCAACATTAGCATTCTTGTGACCCCATGGACTGCAGCCTGCCAGATTCCTCTGAATTTAGGTCTGTGTGTTAGTCACTCAGTCATGTCCAACTCTTTGTGACCCCATGGCTGCCAGGCTCCTCTGTCTATGGAATGCTCCAGGCAAGAATACTGGAGTGGGCTGCCATTTCCTTCTCCAGGGGGTCTTCCCAACGCAGGGATTGAATTTGTTTCTCCTATGTCTCTTGCATTGGCAAGTGGATTCTTTACCACTAAAGCCACCTGGGAAGCCTTATTGACTCTAGTATCAACAACTCTTTAGAAAAAGGATTTATCTTATCTGAGAAAGGATCTTCTTGACTTTTTTCTTAAGTAAGAAGGATTGGAATTGGTTAAGCTGTCTTGCTCCATAGAAGATTCTCCTGCTGTATAATAAAAGAACATGCACAGATTTTCTTTGTTGAACTTGTGAGTTACTTTTGCCTGTGCCTACTTAGCTTGGTAGAGAGGATTCTTGGATTTGTATTTTCAGGAAACCTGAATTTAAGTCTAGGCCATGGCACCAAATTTACTTTGCTTCTCCTTTCAGATCCGGAGTCCACAGCATCCTTAGTTTACTCTTCTGAAATACAAGAAGATGAGAACATAAAGAATGACAATGGCTAGACAATCTCTCTGACTTTAACTTCATCAGGTTGTGACTCTGGACTTCCAATCTTAGTACCAATGTTCTTTATAGGCACAAATAACCCTCCACATTTGGGCTTCAAAGAAAACAGCTGGAGGCACCATGCTTACTCTGGTGTAATAAAGCATATTTTACAGAGCAAGTCTTGGGACAACCACTTACTCAATTTTCACTCAAGAAAAGCCAAGAGTTTAAGTGACAGACCTCCAGGAGACCCTGAAATTTCATCCCAATTTTGGTAATAAATTGCAATATTTTATCACACATTGGTTAGAGCTAGGCTTACTGCCTTTTGGAGTGATCAGCATTATTCTACAACCGCTTCAGGAAAAAAAAAGTAGAAAAAATTATGAGTGAGAAGAAATGTAGGGAAAAATGAAAAGACCTTGTACTTAGAAACTCTCAAGTGTTAGAGAAGTCCTAAATCTAAAGATCCATTGTAGGGACTTCCCCGGTGGTCCAGTGGCTGAGACCCTGTGTTCCCGGTACAAAGGGGCCCAAGTTCAATCCCTGGTTGGGGAACTAGGCCCCTCACAAAACAGCTAAGACCTAGCACAGCCATATATATATATATAATTTTTTTTTAAGTGATCCATTGTGGGTAAGCAGATCCATTGTGGCAAGCAGGTCTTCTGATAAACAGGAAAATTCTGATGGAGAATGGGGAGAAGAAGAATATTAAGAAAAGTGTTCTTCTAGTTGAGACATTGACTTCAACGTTTATCAAAATAATTTTTACCAAAACAGACAGAAGCACAAAGTACATGAGAATCACTGTGGCTGTTGTTGAGATGTATAGATTCCTACCATTTCCCAGGTGACTCAGATGGTAAAGAATGTGCCTACAATGCAGGAGACCCAGGTGTGATCACTGGATTTGGAAGATCCCCTGGAGAAGGACATGGCAACCCACTCCAGTATTCTTACTTGGAGAATCCCATGGACAGAGGAGCCTGGCAGGCTACAGCTCATGGGATCTCACAGAGCTGGACACAACTAACTCGTTTTCACTTTCACAAATTCTTAAGGTTCACCTAGGGTCTATTAGCTAAGAAGCTCTAACTACCTAGGAATCTGATTCTTAATGGGTACACTCTAGGAGAGGCAATTCCTATTTCTCTACTTTAGGACAGAGGTACTTATGCTCCCAGTACTGGGGGCTTCCCAGGTGGTTCAGTGACAAAGAATCTACAGGAGACATAGGAGATACTGGTTTGAACCCTGGGTTGGGAAGATCCCCTGGAGGAGGAAATGGCAACCCACTCCAGTATTCTTGCCTGGAAAAGTCCCATGGCCAGAGGAGCCTGGCAGGCTACAGTCCAGAGGGTTGCAAAGAGTTGGACATGACTGGACATAGACCAATTAGTACTAACTGTTGTTAAATGACAGTTGAGTTACTCTCCTCGAATTCCCAGTTGCTGAAGTAAGCTTCCTTGCCCATGGCTGAGTCTTTTCTCCTGTCTTCCACCCCAGAACACCTTTCACCCAATTACTGATTGATATGAAGAGAGAAGGGTATTAACGAAAGCATGGTCCCCATGTCTAAATTTAGAACAACTCTGGAGGGCCATTCCATTTCTAGAAACCTTGATATAGGCTGGAGCCTTGGTTGCAACTGCCATCTTAAACAACTTTTGCTCTGTGCACTCCTGTTTCTCACACGATCTTTTCTCTCTCTCTCTCTCTCTCTCTCTCTCTCTTAAAAAGCAGACTCAATACAAAACGTGATCCACTGGAGAAGGCAATGGCAAACCACTTCAGTACTCTTGCCTTGAGAGCCCCATGAACAGTGTGAAAAGGCAAAAAGACTCAATAACCATCTGGAAAATAAACACATTCATTTCAAAGAATTTATGCTGAGGAACTGGATGGAAAACACTGTAAATAGATACTGTTTTGGGTAGGTGCTTAGTCGCTCAGTCGTGTCCAACTCTGTGTGACCCCATAGTCTGTAGCCGGCCAGACTCCTCCGTCCATGGGATTTTCCAAGCAAGAATATTGGAGTGGGTTGCCATTTCCACCTCCAGGGGATCTTCCTGACCCTGGGATTGAACCTATATCTCGTCTCCTGCTTTGGCAGGCAGGTTCTTTAGCACTAGCGCCACCTGGGAAGCCCATAAAAAATATTATCGGAACACACCAATTTGTTTACATATGGCCTATGGATGCTTTTGTGCTACAATAGCAGGGTTAAGTAGTCGCATGACAGACCACATGGCCAGTAAAGTCTGCCTTGTATACTATCTAGCTCTTTACATTAAAAGATTGCCAACCTCTAGGATAGCACCAAGTGACATTTATCAGCAAATTACTGGGACTAGAACCATCACTACTTTGGTGTTCAGACTGGCAGGAATGTTCAATGGCTTATAGTGTTTTGTTCTTTCATGTGACTGTGTAAAGGTAATGAAGGATTCTTAGGAAGCAAATAATAAAAAGAATTGGGAAATAAGATGAATTTGAGGGATAAGTGGTAAAATGAATTAACTACTATTAAAGGTCCTCAAATCAGGAAATGTTATTAGATGCCCCAACCCACTTTTTGAAAAAAGCAACATTTATTGTCCTTTTCTGATCATAAAAGCAATACATAATTAAAGTACTTGGAAAATACAAAAAAATGTACACAGAATATAGATCGGTCATATTCCCACGAGTAGAGATAACCATGTTTTAACATTTTTGCTTTTACAAAATCAGGGTATTATCATACAGAATGGTTTTATTTTTAAATTTAACATTTCTTCAACAGCCTCATATTCTCTAGAAACATTATGTTTAATGGGTAATTATAGTCCATTGTTTGGAAATGCCATAATTCATTTAATTATTACCCACATTATTAAATCTTAAATTAGGTTAAGATTTTGTTATTATTTGTAAATAATGCTATAACAAACTTGCCTATGACATCTCTGAAATGTCTGGGGTTTTTTTCCCACTATGATAGATTACTATAGTAAAACTATAGTAAACAATGTCTTTCTAAATTGGGGCTGTTTTCAGGGACAAGGCAGAAAAAGAAGATTCAAAAAAGACAAAGTTGTTAATTGGGACTGTCTCTCTTATTTTTCTAGATTCCCAACCATACCAACTCTAGAGATTTCTGCCTTCTGCCTTCTGACTAATAACATTAAATGACCTCTAATGTTTATTTTTCTATATACTCCATTCTTAAATCCATACCCTTACAATCAAAATAAAACATTGTTTTGTTTGAATTCCCCCTTCCCTTAGAAAAAAAGGCGATAATCTTATCAAAAATATTTTATTTACAAAAAAATTCAATTATACTATACATCCTATACTGGAAATACATTGAATAATTGCTAAAATAAATACAGGCAATTAATTCAATCTTTTATAAGAATGAGAGAATCTGAATGTTATCAAGCTTAACTTAGAACATAAATAATTAAAAAGGCAAACTCAAGTTTTAGTCTCATTTAATGGCATGGTCTGTTTGTTTCCCACAAGCTCTCCAATCAATTAGAGTCTCTGTTGTAGAAGTTATGTACCTTTTTGTACTCTGAAGGTAGAATGTGCAGTTTTTTCTTAGGCAGGATGGATGGACTATAGATGTCCACATTAAAAGGAAGCAGAAAGTTAGGAAGAACATGGTCGAATACTTCTCCACATTTCTGCTTCATCACAATGATTTTCATGCAACTCTACATGTGGTTTTTTTTTTTTTTAACATGGGTCTACACAGCACCAGCTACAAGGTAAGATGGGTCATGCCAAAAGTCAAACTGGATAACTCTGGCCCCAGAGTAGCTAAATTAACCAGTCTGAGGGTACCTGATCCCTCAAATTTTTATGTGTCAGTTATTCTTGATACAGCTATTAAACCTTGATATCATGTCTACTCTGTAGACACATTTATATAGGCCAAGAACAGAAGAGATTGAAGCAATTATCTGTATAATTCAGAAAATATCTTCCCTAGAAAGCGAAAGAGGACACCTGGAGCTTGATTCTGCTGGTTTTGAATTTATATGCTTTATCCTTACTCTTTATCGCATTCACCCATATAAACCTCAGACTGACATGCAAAGTAAACTAACAAGGTGGAAAGACAAAAAAAAAAAAAAGGAAGTTAAGTATGTTCCACATATAGACAGATTCAGTGAATACAGGTCACAGAACAAAAGGTGAACTGAACTGTATTTGTCCAAATTATACAGATAATTTTTCCCACATTCCTCTTTACTTAGCCTGGGAAAATACTGTGAGAATGTCCAAAGACTATCTTTGATACCCAGATTTTGTCCACTGCTGGATGCCTAGTATTTTCTTTTAAGAATCAACATTCCCTTTTTCAATCTTTTGAAAAAATTGCACTTTCCTACCCCTTTGGCCTTGATTTTCAATGACTTCTTTGTACAGATAAGTATGAATTTCTACTCTCGAAGTGTGACAGGTGTATTGGCCTTTTCTAAAAGAAATCTTTTAAAAAGCTAAAACATTGAAAGTTCACTTTTTCACAGAAATAAACTATTCAGTTTTAAAGGTAGAGAGGAGAGAAACATTTTATTCTATCATGAACAACGTCAACCAAGCTTCACATTTTGGGTAGAAATTTTTTTAAGTAAGAATTTTTTAAGAACCTATTTTATTTTTAAAAAAAAAAAACACTAAAAAAGGAAAAACAGGTGTATTTTGGCAGAGAAGTAAAATATAAAATATGCAAAATTTGTTTTAAAATTGGCATACAAAATTTTTAAACACAGTACAATTATATAAAAATACAGCACAGCCAATGGCCTGTAAAATTTCCTTTGGCATTTCATTTGGTAGAATTAAACAGAAAAATTATTCTAAAAAAAAAAATTAGCTATCAACACAGTCCATAAGTTAGGTTGTATATGTTGAAAGAACTTTTCCTTGAGTTTCCAAAATCCTTTTCTTCCATGATAACCCACATAAAGCATGGCTAGTGAGGTATATAGGGCAAAACACTGTTAGGCGGAATGTACAGTAAGGAAAAAGTGCATACACAAAGAATCTTCCCATTTTCATAGAAATATCAGGTTAAATCTGAGTTGTTCTTCTTGATGTATCATTTTCCTTTGGCAGAATTAAAATAAACCCATTTGTTCAAGTCCCAGCAGCAGCGATATGTCTCCTTTGGTGGCGTTGTCTGACGCCACAATACCGTACAGTCCCTAGAGGAGCTAAGGTTTTATGTGTCTGCAACTGCAAACATTAAACGTAAAATCATACATCAAGCACCATGTCGTACTGTTGTCCCTTCTTCCGCCTGCCACATTTATTGATGAGAACCACGTACAGTGTCAAAAGCATGACCCAATAGCATGCATAGAGCAACGTTCCAACAATTAAAACTGTCTGTTTGGATTCTGAGAATGGCTTTTTAGATTCCTTATAAATGGTGAAAATCACACCACCCAGGAGTATTGTAAACCAAACAGATACGGGAATGAGTCCTATGAAATTAACAACAATGGTTTTCCTTCCAGATGTGCCCCACCCAGCTTTGTTTATTGTTGCAATTGCAAACATCTTGGCGGGAAGTAAACTTGACATGTATAACACTGAGTAGAGGGACATGAAGACCATGACAATGTTTCCTCTAAGGCAGCTGGCAAAAGATGACTTTATGAGACCCACTAACTGGACAGTTAACAAGAAGAGGAGGATGTTCCAAATTTTACCCCTGTAGAAGAGCTGGATTACCGTGGCAATGAGAAAGAAAGGGAAGAACCCAGTGATGACGGCTTCATAGGTCATCCACAAGTGATGTTTATGAAACCACATCGCGTTGTACAGCCACTCTCGGAAGTAGGACTTGCTCCAGCGGGTCTGCTGGTTTAACCATCTGAGATATTCTATAGGTGTTTCAGTAAGGCACTTGGATCGAGCTGTGTATTTCGTTGCATAGCCCAGACTCAGCACTCGGTTCGTTAGATGTCTGTCATCTCCAAAACTACATTGGCTGCCCATAAATTCTTGATTGTACCAGTCTTCCACAAATTCATGCAGTAAGGAGTTTCTGTACATTCCCAGAGGTCCACTAATGCACTGGACACATCCGAAATAAGACTGACAGGCCCTTTCTATATTAAAAGCCATCCAGTATCTCACACTGCTGAGGAAGGAGATCCAGGAATCATACTTGTTTAAAATCTGCAAGAAAAATAAAAGCAATTAAATAAAGGTAAGCCCCCGATGCAAAGAACTGACTCATTGGAAAAGACCCTGATGGTAGGAAAGAATGAAGGCCAGAAGATAAGGGAACAGAGGATGAGGTGGTTGGATGGTATCACTGACTCAATGGATATGAGTTGGAGCAAGCTCCGGGAGCTGGTGATAGATAGACAGGGAAACCTGGCGCTGCAGTCCATGGGGTCTCAAAGAGCTGGACACAACTGAGAGACTAAATTGACGCCCCAGCTAAAAATACCAACAAAATCTGCACTATTGAGAGGTTACAACCTAGAGTCATGTTTGATTTTTCATCCTTCTATTTTGATTTCTTTCCTTTTTTAACATGATTTGCCTTTATTTTCTTCATGTATTACTAGATTAACTTGGTAAGTATGTGTTAAGACTTGTTGAAAATAACTTTTCTACTTCATCATTCCCTGTACTCTTTGGTTTTCTTTCTCTTGTTGTAACATTGGGATTTATTTAGGCTTCAGTTCTCAGCCCTTAAATTATTCTGTCACTTTCTTACCATCCAATATTTGAAGGTTTCTTTTTTTATTTGAAGGTTTTCAAGTCTCATCTTCTCTTTCCTACTCATCCAACCCTATTATTCTCTTTCCTCCCCAATTTTAGCAATGCTAGTGATGAAAGGGTTTTCTCTGGCTTCGTCTCAAAACTGGAATCCTGAAATAAGGCTCTACATAAAGGCTACTAAAATTATTAGCTTTGTGGTGGGGGATGGGGGACAATATTTCTTAATTCTCTCCTGTCTCAATTTTGTTCCATTTTCATCTGGATTTTGTATGCTTCCTTTTTATCACCAGGGTATTTGTTTGTCCTTCCAGTGCATTTTCTTTGCCTTCACTAGTACCAAGCATATCAATATGGGTTATACAGCAACATAATACCTACATTTAAAGTCAAAATTCCATGTGCTTCTCACTTTTTCCTAAAATCTAATTGTACTTTTGCAAAGGATTCACTTTAATCTTCACATATTGTTTTCTTATTCCATAAATTTTAATCACCTTCATTAATATTTCTTTCACTTATTGTTTCTCCATTGATGGCAAATAATGGGAAATAAATAATAATTGGAAAATCCACTTCTTTGACTTTCTCTATAGTGTAAATTTGAATTGCAGTTTCTCTTTTTATCCTTAGTTTTCCAATTTGGATTTTTGACCAGTCATATATTGCTCAGCTTTTAAATATAGAGGTATATGGTATAGTAATAAAAACCACCCACTGCCATACCTCCATTTCTTAATCCTTGCACTAAATTCCAACATCATTTTACCAGAACATTAAGTTCTATCTTAAGAAGGTACAGAATTTACACACTTACATTACATTTTATGTAATTTATCAGTTACTACATACTACATACATGTGTTACAACCCACAGCCAAGCAAAGAAATCATAAATTACTTCAATTTAGACAGTAGAAGAGGTGGGTACAGTAGACAGTAGACAGTGGGTACAAGACACATTCTAATGTGTCTCAGTCTCCAGAAACAATACCTAGCACATCGTTTGGTATATAATAAATATATATTCAAAGAATCAATGACTAAGGGTGTTACTAAAAGAGACCCATGGAAAACGTGAAGCCATACACACCTGGACATCTCCCCCGACACCTCCAACCATGGGATCTTCTTCTAAAACTTTTACCATCTCCACAGATGATGCTGGGTCAAGCATGGTGTCTGAATCACAAACCTGCAAAGAAAGTAAGAAATGAGTTAAAGAAAATAAGTCAATGAGCATGCTCCATGTAGTCAAAATTGGATGTATATATATTATGCCTTCAGCCTATTGTCACAAGGCCTCAATAAGCAAGTATCATGTGGATGCGAGTTTGTTATATGATGGCCAATACAAAGAACTTGCAAACTCAGTTTTTAAGCTAATGACATTGCTGAAAAGAACAAATGAAGTGATGACCTAGGCATGTCCTGAAAGGTAGTCAGCTTTTCCTGGTTCGCCATGGATGTACTCAGTTTTGGCAATCAAAGTCTCATATCCCTGGTAACACCCTAGGTTTCCAGGGTGTTATATTCTCAGAAAATATCTTGGGTTGGTCACCATAAATGTCTTTCTATCTTTTTTTAATTGCCTTAAATCAAGCTTTTAGATATCTTAAAAGCTAAAGATACCCCTTACACCTTCCATACTCCCCAGCCAGATTAAGTCACTTCTCTTAAGGAGGAATTAGGTATGTTATACCTGTGGATGGAGATTCTTCCACACGATCAAAGAAAATTAAAAGTAAGGAAAGAGCTGTCACTTCTCTATTTCTAATTATATTAATAACATCATACCTTTTTCTGGAAGACTCAGCCAGGCCCAAGAAGATATAAAGTGATCAAACTTGACACACCATAAACCAGTTTCATATCCCCACCCAAGCAATAAAAGATGATTGGCAGAGACCGGAGTGTTAGCTGAAGTTCCATTGTTTTTCTATTTCTGGCTACATTCATTAATCTAATCAAGACTTAGTCTCGGAATGCAGATGTATAGAATAGACTCGTGGACTTTGGGGATGAGGGTAAGGGTGGGATGATATGGGAGAAGGACATTGAAACAAGTTAATTATCATATGTCTAATCAATCGCCAGCCCAGGATTGATGCTCGGGGCTGGTGCAGCGAGATTTCCCGGGGGGGGGG
>ML661883.1:15902273-15945810 GCA_007570785.1 Antilocapra americana | reverse complement strand
AATTTAACTGTCAGAAGGGAAAGCTCTCAGAAATCCCTTGGGAGGGGTTTGTTATAGTGGGATTAAAAAGTTCTTTATAGAAGTTCAGTTTCTGGATGTTATTTGGTGACAGAATGCCAACTAGAAAACCACCATCTACGACAGTCTGTGAAAGCAAGTATGTTCATGGACATAATAGTACTGGTTTGTTTGTGTGTAAAGGCTATAACTCTAGTCCTTCTTGAAACCAGTCTAGTGGAAACAGATTTCTAGCTGTCTCTTCCCCAATTAATAACAAGTGTATAACTTCATGAAGGTTGGCTGTTTAGCCCTGGGCTAGAAGCTGTGGGGGAAAGTACACCAGTTCATGAAGAACTTAACTTCACATTGGGGAAAACCACAGGACATGATCTGCACACAGGAAACTGAGAACAAATCAAACTGTCTTTCTGTCCACCCTGAATGTATCATTCTAATTTGTTTAAATTACATGATCACTAGTCATAATATTTCTCACTGGGAGATATGGAAACAAGGCAGTCACCAAATATTGATTAAAATGAATGGAAAATGTGAAGAAAGATGCTATGGAGCAGAACAAGCCATCTCAGTCATAACCACAGAATCATTAGTTAAAGTGCGTTAGGCTATGGCTCCCTCTCCATCAGCACTCAAGCCAAGAGTTAGTGCTGCCTCTTTCTGCATGTCTACAACAGGAGCTGGCAAACTAAGGTCTAAGGATCAAGTCAGCCTTGCCACCTGTTTGGGGATAGTCTGAGATAAATGATTTTTATCTTTTTAAATAATTGAAAAAAAAAATTATGACACATGGAAATTACATGAAATTCAAATTTCAGTGCCCATAGATAAAGATTTACTGGAATTCAGTCAGGCATATTTACTTTCATATTATCTATGAATGCTTTCACACTAAAGCAGCTAAGCTGAACAGTTACAACACAGACCATATGGTGTGCAAAGCCTAAACTTACTATCAGGTGTTTTACAAGCAAACTTTACCAACCCTGGGCCTCAAATAATTGGTTGCAGGAGGAGAGTTCTCTGTCATAAAAATTTTTTTTAAAAGTTGAGATAAAATATATCCTAAGCCCTAATTTTAATTCTAGTAGATTTTTAAAAAAGATTTCCTCCATCTCCATGTGTTATAATTAGTAAGAGTAATTGCATAAAAAGTATAAAATATTAATAAACTAGATCTTCTTCTTTAGCCACGATTTTCCTATTATAAGAGCAAATGTCCTCAGAATCAAGAAGCCTCAATTAAATAGTGAGTCCTAGATCTCACTTCTACGATTTTCAGTAAGTCATAGTGGAGTAAGACATCAAATAGAAAAGTACCTTGTAATTACAAAAGCTCATAGGGAAGTATACCATTCATTGTTCAATGTTCAGACACCAAGTCATGTCTAACTCTGTAACTCCATAAACTGCAGCACGCCAGGCTTCCCAGTCCTTCACTATCTCCAAGAATTTGCTCAAACTCATTTGTACAGGATAATAACCTTTAAGTTTTTATACTATAAGTAAACCTACACCTAAAAGAGCATGGCAATCTTTACCATAAATAGATAATTCGATAGAGAGAATCTCTAAAAGGAATGTGAAAATTGATTACATATTAAGAATCTCTTATCACAGTGAACAAACTGTCTGGAGTATCTATAATAATTATAGACTATCATTGTCTATTCATAACTTATCAACCTGTAAATCCACTCCAGCTTACCTCACTTATCAGTAATCTACTTCACCACAGTTTAAATAAAACTCTCCTGTTACATCTTCTATCAAACGTCTTTCAAATTCTGACTCAGATCTAAAACTCCAAGTTCCCTATGTTTCACCTTTTTAAAAAACCATATTTCCTTTCAGACTGACTAGTGGATTCTCCATATCTGCCTGCTCCAAACCACTTCAAAGGGCCCTGAGAGCTACACAGCAAGAGGAAGTCTTAATTTTTTAGGCTGCCTTCAATGAGAAACAAGGTTGAAAATAAATCCAAACCCCTACTGTTGCTACTGCCCTCATCCTCTGCCTGCTTACAAGGCTCAACCCTTTCTTAACCTTGACCCTTCATCTTAACATGGATGCAGCTAGACTATTTATTGCAACTATGTTTGAAATTTACCTTTGGTCAGGATCCCACTACCCATTTTCCCTTTGACAATTTAACCACAAAGTAAATGGAAAGACCCTCCTACCCTGTTTCCCTCAGGCCATTGCCTGAAAGAAAAGAAGTCAGCCAGAATTCTGCAATTCACCAATAGTTATTCACTAGGCTCCTGAACTCAGAACAGTCCAGTGACAGAGTAAACACACTACTGCAAAGAAGGAATCATGCAAAACCTTGGAATCAGACAGATTGGAGTCCCAAGCCACCACTGACCAGTTATATTTACTTGCATTAGGTCTGTAGCCTTAAACTCCTTACCTTACCTTCCTAAGTCTCCATTTCTCAGTTGAAAAATATGGATAAGTCAATCCACCTCATGTAATGGAGAATAAATTAGATACTGTATGTATAGTACTTATAAAGGCTAGCTCATAGTAAATGCTCAATTAAAATAGAAGTGATAAATGGGGACTTCCCTGGGGTTCTAGTGGTTAAGAATCTTCCTTGCAATGCTGGGGACATAAGTTTGATCTCAGGTTGGGGAACTGAGGTCTCAGAGCCACCAACAAAAATCCTGCATGCTGTAGCTAAGACGGAATGCAGCCAAATAAAGGAATATTTTTTTAAAAATGGAGTGATATGTCATTGTATGGCAAAACCAATTAAAAAAATAAATAAATAAAAAATAAAAATGGAGTGATAGTGTAGAGCCTAAGTGACTCCGTCTTAAAAAAAAGGAGCCACCATCTTGCGATAGAAGGCAATATCCAAGTTCCCCCACCCCCAGGTCACCACCCTAGACATGACCAATCATAGTGTGCCAAAGATATGCCAATCAGGGGCTAGCTTGAGAAAATCCCCTGACCTCCCCTCCTGTCCTGGCCAGTCACAGGATGCTGAAGCATATTACCCCATCCGAGCCCTCCTGCCCTTTGTCTCTTTCCCTTAAAAGCCTTATACCATGCGGCTCAGGGCCACTGCCCTCACTCGGCTGCGTCGGTGTGTGTATGTGCGGTCCAGACCCGGGTCTGTAATAAACTCCCTCTTGTGCTTGCATCGGTGAATGGCCTCCTGGTGGTTTGTGGAGATTGAAATCTGGGCACAACATTTTGGGGGCTCATCAGGGATTTCCACGGAACCAGGACGCCTTAACCGGAGGGAACTTTTGGCCGACTGGTGAGTGTGTGTGTCTGCGTTTGTCCTGTGTGGTTCAGCTCGTCTGACTGTGCTGCTTAGTTTACTCTGGTTCTAATTTCTTTACTTTCTGGAGGAGGCTCCTCAGTCGGCAGGAGGCGGTTGAGGGATTATCCCAAGACACCGCTCCGTTCAGGTGGCAGTCAAAAGTGGCTATAGGCGGACGCGCTGGGGGGTCATGACTGCCAGGTCCCGGGAGACGTCCTGGGCCCCGCGGGGTGAGGGCGAGAGCCCTCACATCAGGTTACTTCTGGAGGAGGCGGTTGCAAGATACCGCGCTCCTCACCAGTTTCTGTTTTCACCTCTTGTCTACAAACCCCGTCTGAGGTGATGATCTGTGCTCTTGGTTTGTCCTTGTTTGTGTGTCTGTGTCTCAATTTGACTTTGATGGACGTTATGGGACAGTCAACCTCCACTCCCCTAGACCTGGTAACTGGACATTTCAAAGATGTAAAGGAGCGAGTGCCTCTTTGTTTCAGAGGACGCCCGTGATTACATCATGGGGTCCATCGGTGGGGACTGAGTGCCCCTTGTTTATGAAGATGTTCTCGGGTCGCTACCGGGTCACAGATTACACCGTCGTCCTACTTTCAGTTTTGCCTCCAGACTCCCAGAGGACTGTTTGCTCTGTCTCTCTGTCTGTCCATGTGCCTGTACTGTGAGCCACGCAGCTGAGCAGTTCTCCTGGGTGCCCTTCCCAATGGAGTCTCTTGCTTTGTCAGCACATGTATCTCCTCAGACAATCCATTTCCAAGTGTTAGACAAGAACCCAGCTTCGGGCCCTGGAAGGGCTCCCCCTCTTTTTCGCTGAGACCACTTGGGGTACTCAGGGGCCAGCTTGCCTGCCAATGGACCAGACCCAGCGGCCCTAACAGGGACCCTTTGGTCCCTGGTCTCCTCCTGACGCGGACAGCTGGCCAGAGTGCCCCAACTGGTAAGAAACAAGAGACTTTATTGACCTCTAAACTTAGAAAATGAAGCTAGATCCTACTTTGTGTCTGTTTAAATATGTTTTGATATGTCTTTGTCTCTGCATAATAATTTTTGAGGTTAATTTGTAAATGAGCTCTATTTAATTGGCTTAAAGAAAGATAAGCGCTTACAAATCAAATAATTCTAAATTAAATGATCAATTTCAGGTTCATGTGAACTGGGAAATAATATTAAATACCTGATATTAATGTTTGTTGATCATTAACATCAAGTAGAATATTTTCATTGTACCTAGGTTTAATATAAGTTAAATATTATATCTGTAATTACCTCGAGTTAAAAAAGAGAGAGAAAACTTCTAAAAATGTAAATGAGATATGAGCTTTTATATGATTATTCTTTAGGAATATCTGTCTAAAATAGTCTCTCTAGATTGACATAACTTGAATTTTTAAGGGTTATGCTAAGTGTGCTGAGTGTTAGAAGTCTATTAAGTAGTTAAGGTCATTTCCAGATAAAATAAGATTTTGAAATGTTTACTACCAAACACTAATTTCCTTTTACAGAGAAACTAAAGAGATTTGGGACTATAAGTAAATAATGTTTGGTGCCATCCTAAAATGTTCTAAGAAACAAGGGTTTTAGAAATTATCACTGGTATTTATGCTTGCCAATCTATAACATGCTAATATAAAAGTTAGTTCTTGGTTGCTAAAAGAAAATAAGATGTGTGTTTTCAGTAAAGAAGGTATATGAAGTGAAGTTACAGTTTATGAAGGGAAAAGGAAGTAGGTCTGACTTACAGGTGGCTGTTTCAGGATGGGAAAACAAAGGAATGGGTACAGAAAGTGGCACAAATGTTTTATAAAAAGTGGACCCCAAAGAAAGAGTTTTGTGCATAAATAACGAGTTTTCTTGAGATGTTAAACTACCTTTGATAATAGATTTTAAGTTTCTTTATCTCTGAAGTGATCTGTTCTATGTATACCTTTGAAATCTTTTGTTAATTTTTGCTTAGTGAGTAACTGTTGTTTCATACTGACTTATATGAATCCTATCTGACTGTTATAAACTCTTTTGATATTTATTGAAAATACTTCCTAAATTAAATTCTTTTGAGGTTTCTTTGACCTCTGGCTAACTTTGGGGTGCTTCAGAGGGCCCCTGAAACATTCCAAAGAGAGATATTAAACTAATTGTGTTTATTTGGTGGGTTAAATTACATAAAAATATTATCAAATGAGTAATAAATCCACTCATGTTATAATGTATGGTAAAATTACTAATACAGATATTCTAGAAATTATATGGAGTTCTTAACATTCTGATATGTCCTGGTACTCTAATGAAAAACCAAATGACTTCACAAAAGTTAACAAAAGGACTGAACGAACTTTTATGGTTTCTAGCTGAAAAATTACAGGTTAAAATCTTGTGTTTTCCGAGAGTAGAGAAAACCTTCCTCTCAAACTAGTTATAAAAATAATTTGGTAAAATTATACATTATAAACAATACAATTATATTTTCTCTCTATCTGACTTCTTCAGAAATTTAAAATTCTTAGGTTTCCAGTAAGCTTATCAAATGAGCTAAGAAGGTTATCTCACTAACAGACACAAAAATCCAAAGGAATTTTGAGACCTTTAAGGGAAGAATTCACCCAGATTTGGTAGGCAAAGTCTGTGATAAGCCTTTGGTGTGAGTTTCCCAGCCTTGTTTTATTTTAAAGGTTCAGTCTGAGACTCTATAAATGTTTCAACAAAATAAAAAAGTCTGTGGTCATTTATGGTATATATATCATCAGACCAAAACCAGTGAGAACAGACCTGTTTTGCAAACAAACTGGCCTTAAGTTGGTTATATTTGATAAAAGTGAAGATAATTTTAGAGACAAAATAGTGTTTCAATAAATGTTCAATCCCATTTTGTTAATGGAGGTCTGCCAATGGAGAGAGTAAGACTCAGTTCTTAGATAGTTCTTTGCTGTTATGTGATATTAATGTGAAATTGAATTGAATTCTTAAAAAACACCCTGTTTGTTTCTGAAGCTTATCTCAGTAATCTATCTTTAGGTGAAGATTAGATGCCTCATGATCTGGAACCAGGACTAGAAAAAGACATAATTTAAGGGACTGTCTCCAACCTGGATAAAAAGATTTTTTATCAGGAAAAAGTACACTACACCAGGATGAGAAGATGAAGACGTCAGAGATAGACAGCTTGCCTAAGATGCTGGACCTGATTCGTATGATCATTTATAATGTTTTCTTGACTTCTTAGACCTTTGCATATAAATCAAATGCTTCTCTGTTATAGGCCTGATCCTATACTAGTTTTAGAAATCAATCCAATCCAATTGTTGGCTTTGTGGCCAATTATCTGTGTCTAGTTCTGGGTTACCTTGGTGAATTTCTCTACTACAAGACTCTAACTGGTTGGCCCTGAGAAAAATTTACTTAAAAAATATTATAGTCATATTCAGGTCACTGTGATATTACTAGATGGGATCCCCTCACCAGGCCAACTAATAATGCCTGCTCTGACTCTGGCTATAAATTTGAGCTTTTTTCTATTACTCAAGCTCAATCAGAGCAACAGGAAAAGTTTCAACAACAAAAAAGTCTCCCACAATTATGAGATGGATTTATATAGGTAACACCAGGTTATGGTAATTTAAGTTTAAAGTCTCCTCTGTGTTAAAAATAATTAAATCATACCAAGGAAAGTCAGTCTAGTAACACTAGAAAACTGGACTATGTGCCTTATAGACGGTGGTGCCAATATACAATTTCTCTAAAAGATAAAGATTCTGCAGAGTAAGTCAGATGACCTGATATATACTGGGCTGCATTTAATAGAAGCTCGTGACCTAAGTCTTACTTGTGACCTTACTAATACTGCTGGCTATGTTGTTTGTATTTCACCTGTTTTACAAGATTGCCCTTTCTTACACTGCCAAATATGTGTCTGAGGCTTCTCAGAGAATAATATATAGTCCCATATGAGATCGATGATGGTAACAGTGTAACTCCAGATATGAGAAAAAGCAACAAGAGGAAATATTTCCCTGGACCAAGAGGCTAGTAAGACAGGTGGTCCAGAGAATTTTGGATATTGTCTTATGGCCTAGTCCAGTAACAGCACATTGAGTGGCCTGTCAACGGAATCTTTGCCGAACCTGAGAATGAACATTCTCAGCACCATGAGATAAAATGGTCATGAAATGCCCCCTCAAAATCATGGTCAAGTTTTTGAGCAAAAAGGGGCTCTGCGAACGAAAGACTGCATCTACAACGATTAAATCATGGCCACTGAAACTGCTGACTTTCAACGTCCCTGAGAAGAGTTCAGGGTGAAAATCAGGAATGAGGCACTCTGTGCTCTGAGAAAAACTGGCAGAACAGGCCTTCAGATAGTTAGATCTTTTCAGGAGAAGATTTTATGAGTTCCAATTCTTGCATCTTCTCATATCTAGAAAAACACTGACATCATTAATGGTGACATCTGCTTTGACTATTAAAAAAAATTTACAATTAAAAGTCAAAATAGAGTAGCTATGGCTCAGACATCCTGAGAAATAACTAGGTGATACTATGGGTGAATTACAGATTCGACGTTGTATTACTAAACACTTGAGTTTTCTGAGTTGTGCCAGGCTTAGATGCTACCATTCTGAAAACAATGTCTGCTGGAAGCTAGTGACTTCAACCTTACTTTTTATAAAACTAGGCAACTGGCTACCAGGCCACAAGTCTCCCCGAAGTGCCAGGTCTAGACTGGGTTTCAGGCCTATTCATCTAGAAAAAAATGAGATTTATTTTGTCTGTTAAAATTCCAGATATTCCTCCTCCAGCTACTTCTAAGCGGGTCTGTTACAACAAAATGATAGACCAAGAAATCGAGATTTTTAATCATACAAGGCTCAGATCTAGGACTTGGAACTCTGAAATACTTCCAATTCAGTGTCTGTTCCCCAAGCTGAGGCAGTCCTATGCCCCAATTTAACAAGAAGTTATCACAGTCATAGTTGCTCTGTTCCCTGAATTAAAACTGAACAGGATTCTGGGGCTCTGGATACAGATCTGTTCAGTGTTCTCCATTTCTTATCTGTAAGATATAGGCTTCATTCAGGCTCCTTGACCTTCCCTGAGTTCAAAGGATAAATGCTGGTTTCAGGAAAAAATGTATATATACCTTGACTTAGACCAGGTAAAGAGAGACTTCTGCTCTGCTAGGCAAGCCTATGTCCATGCAAAGCAGGGAAAAGTTATAAAAAAAAAAAAAAAAGAGAGACTTCAGCCCCAATTTCCAAAGTGTCTTGAGTATGAAGTCTCTCAGGGGAAAATTGTTAAAAAAAAAAAAAAAAAAACACTGATTAAAACCACCCACCCTGGCCAGGCATCATGGTAACCATTTGCATGAGTTGTTTTATGACAGGAGATCCTGATAAGAAATATGGAACTGAAGATCCACCACCGACCGGAAGAGTTTGGAAAAAGTCTAAAAGAGACACTGTGCGTCGGTCCACTTTTCAGAATTCTCGCTAACATCCATCTTGGCTGAGCGATGACATAGAGTTCATTGAAGGCCCATGATTTGGCCTCCTTTGGGACTAGAGAAGGGGGGAATGTAGAGCCTAAGTGACTCCGTCTTAAAAAAAGGAGCCACCATCTTGCGATAGAAGGCAATACCCAAGTTCCCCCACCCCCAGGTCACCACCCTAGACATGACCAATCATTGTGTGCCAAAGATATGCCAATCAGGGGCTAGCTTGAGAAAATCCCCTGACCTCCCCTCCTGTCCTGGCCAGTCACAGGATGCTGAAGCACATTACCCCATCCGAGCCCTCCTGCCCTTTGTCTCTTTCCCTTAAAAGCCTTGTACCATGCGGCTCGGGGCACTGCCCTCACTCTGCTGCCAGGTGTGTGTATGTGCAGTCCGACCCAGGTCTGTAATAAACTCCCTCTTGTGCTTGCATCGGTGAATGGCCCCCTGGTGGTTTGTGGAGATTGGGATCTGGGCACAACAATAGATCAAAACCAAAGGCAAAAAGGAAGAACACTAATCCAATGAAGGAAAGAGTCCTTCTTATCATTACTGTAAATAAACCAAAACTCACTCAGAGAGTAGAAACTAATGCTTAATCCAACATCTAACAAATTTAAATTAAACAAGTTGGATTACTGAGCAGGCAACTTTAAAGTCCTTAGATTGGGCTGTCTGCTAGGGAACTATTAGAGAGCAGTTTATGGCAGACTGTGAGTGGCAAAAACAAAATCATAAAATCTAATAATTTTAGGACTGAAAACATCTTTTGAAATTAATCTACGAAACCAATCCAGGAAAAAATAAATGCCCTCAGAAAAGAAACTTTCTTTTGAGAGAGGTATGGGGGATGGGTAGGATTATTCTTTCTTATGGTAATTTGGTTTACAATAAAAGATCTCAATATAGCCAATAGGAAGCCTCTAAATCATAGACACCTAAACAATTTGGTTGTTATTTGTTGCTCTTTGGTAGAATATATTACCCAAATTGTTATAAAATATTTGCCTTCAGGCATCCTAGAATATTTATTTATTTAAGGTGAAAAAAGAGTCATTTGGTTATTCTCTTTTCTTTTTCAGAAAAGTTTATACACAAGTGAAAGTTACAGACGGTGCAAAAGCAAAGGAGACAAGCTAGCTGGAAAATGAGAAACCAAATGTTGTCACCTCTAAGACTTAAGCCAGGAAACACCCTTTATTACAAGGGGTTGGAATTCCCATTCTAAAGAAGGAAATCAGGAAATTGCATAATAGTGGCCTTAAATGGTGGTCTACACTCAAGAACCTGACTTTGGGGAAAAGCATAGATTAACAATGAAAAGAAAAGTCTAATGATAAACTCTTGCAAAGCATAGGTAGGTTGCTAGGGAGAAATTAAGACAGCCCTAAACTGGAGTCTTGAGCTGGAAGTGATCTCAGAAATCATCTGTTGCACCAGTTGAGGCCCATAGCAAGTAATCAGTTAAATCAAGAATTCAGATTTCCCCATTTTTATGTCAATGTGCTCTTAATTTCATCCTCTAAAATGAAGAACATAAAGTCGCATTAACATTCTCAACAAGGCCCAGAGAAATTTTCAGAAAATAGGAACCAATCAAATGTTATACTTTGTCAATTCTCATTATCCATGGTAGTTATGCACTACAAAGTTTCCATGAACAATGAATTAGCATACATCAGAAAATTGCTTCCAGCAGAAGTACAGAAGAGTTAGGCTTCTCAAAGCCTCCGGTCACAACAGTTTTGCCTAGTGATCAATAGCTAACCTGTTTTATTTGTGTTTACTTGGGTCACCTTACTTAACATGTATTGTTGATTCAGTCACATTGAACTCATGTCCAACAGCACTGTAACTCAGTGTGCGACCTCAGTTTCCTGACCAGAGACTGAACTTGTGCCCAGGGTAGTGAAAATGAGGAGTCCTAAACACTGGACCGCCAGGAAATTCCGGTTAAAAGCCTTTGTTCAGAATATCAGACAGAACTTCACTTCAGGACCATTTTAAATAGCTACATCACCAACAAAAAGCACAAAAATATGAAAAGTGTGTCATTCAACAGACTAAAGAAGTTGCTTGTTTACAGAATAGAAGTTGACAAAGGCTAGGCATAATCTTATTTGACCTCAGTTGGAAACACTTACATCAGGTGACTCATTTTTTTGCCACTTTGAGCAGGTCTGTAAACAATCACAAAAGCACTGCAACTATTGATCTTGGGGTAATAAATACATTTTTACTCATTAGGCTAATTTGCAAACACAGAATCCATGAACAATTAGGATGAACTCTACTATCAGGAATCATTTAATCTTCCTTTTCTCCTTCTCAAAAGAATGTTGGATAGCAAGGGTGCTGCCAGACTAAATTAATAATAAAATTGCTTTCTATAATCTTCCCTTGGGAAAATGCTCATATTTATTGTATATTTTTAACTTGGGAAATTTTTAATAGAGACATCAGATGATACTTATTTTTTTCTTTCCTTTGTCACATAGACTGATAGCCACTTATGTGGTAATATCCATGTTCACTGCAAAGAGATAGGATTATTGAATCTAGATGTCAAGACTTTTAAAGTAAGTCTTCTGATATTTTTCAGTAAATACAAATTGCAAGTGTGATATAATCTCAAAATTGTTTTTAAAATAAGAAAAAATAGAAAAGTATATGCTGAAAAGTATTAAATTTGATAACCTATACATGGGTCATGTATTTGCTTCAGATGATTTTTACTTTTTCATTGAAGTGTAGCTTATTTACAATGTTTCAGGTATACCACAAAGTAATTCAGTTATAAATATATACCTGGTATATGTATTCTTTCCAGGTTCTTTTCTATTATAGGAATACAGTTCCCTATGCTATACAGTATGTCTTTATTATCTCTTTTATATATAGTAGTATGTTATCCATTCATCCCAAATTCCTAATTTCTCTCTCCCATCTCTGTTGCAGATAATTTTAGTTTTGCTCTTTGCACTTTTCTACATCTTTGAAAGTTTTTCCAGAAAATACATTGACTGAAAATTAAGAAAATCTTCCTTATTCTCCTCCTCTTTTTTCATTCCCTACATATTATTTTTTCTCTTTGTTATTTTTCTTCTGCTGCTTTTCTATCTTCTCCTCTGTAGAAGCAGCCACTAGCATCACAGATGAATTTCCTACCATGCTGGGCTTGTTTTAGACTAAAGCTTCTTTAAATATTCCATGTTGGCAATTATTATCTGAGTGGTTACAAGGCTGAAAAAGTAATTACGATAGAAGGTTAGAGAGAGAGGGGAGAGAGATAAAGAGGTGGTAACTAATAAAGCCTTGTTCTGAAAGAGACCAGAGGGAGCTAACCCAGAAAGCTCAGAAATGCAGGTAGAAAGGTTAACCTTGAGACGGGGGTCAGGCTGGAGACCCTTGAAACTGTAAGCAGAAGACAGTTAGGTCTTGACAGCCTTCAGAGCCCATGCTTTTGCTGTTCTCTTTTGTAGGCGGCAACATCATCTGTTTGTAGTTAAGCAGGGAGGAGTTTGGGTAAGGCCCTGGGAGAGTGACAAAGATATGAAATAACAGACACGAGAGGAATAAGCAAGACATCTATTCAAGATCAAGTGAAAAGAGTGCTGGTGAATGCCGAGGATCCAGCTGCAACTGGAAGCCAATCATTTTGGCCATCTCTCTGCACACTTAGGCAGTGTTTTCCAGCCAGGTTAGCAAGTACGAGCAGATGGTCAATTTCTTCCCCTAGTCCCCATCCTCTCTTGTGTATTAGCACCTGAACGCTGTTTCCTTCCATCCCTAACCAACTTGGAACTCCACATCCAAGTACTTGGAATGCTCAGGAGCCAAAAATCTCAACCCCTCTCCCCCTTGGTCTTCCTGGGGCTTCCGCTCTGCAATTCTTGGACCCTGGGTCAGTCAGAAGAAAGGATGAGAATACTATATTAGAGTGAATTTCACACAATTTCTGTTTCTATAGGTCACAAATGGTTAAAATAGCAAGGGATCTGATGAAGCATATGGCAGGATAGAGTTTACTGGTTTCAGAATGCCACAAGATTTTTTACCCTTCTTGGAGTGCTCTGAGTGGACCTTAAGGCTCAAGAGGATTCGGGGTCCAGTTAACAGCTGTTGCTAGGGTCAGTCTATCTGGACACATCATGCTGAAAGAAGGAAAGTTCTCAAGCCTGATTAGGGCACCAGCAAAAAGTCTATTCTAACATTTTATATTTTGTATTATTTTTTCCTGGACAGGCCCAAGTCAAGTTGCCAAGGATACAAACAAAATTGCAAACAAAATGATGGGAGAAGGGGCTTTGGGAGAAGCAGATTAAAAAAAGAAGAAGAAAAACTACACAATGACGTGTTGATTAGAAAGGACAAACGTAAATTGTTTTAACTAGAATTAAAGGCAAAACATCAAAACAGATGTTTTCTCATTTTAGGGCCAAGAGCTTCATTCTTCAAATCTTCTGTAAGGTCCCTAGCCATCCTTTACTGTGAAAGTTTTATTTTATCCTCTCATCTGGTCATGTATGTAAAATGTCTGAGTTAACTCAATCAGCCTTATTTGCGAAAGTTTTACAAAATAAGAGACATTTGGGGGGTTGAAATCAACTCCCTAGAAGGGAGATTTACACAGATGGTATAAACTGAAGAAATGTTTCAAATTATTCAACTATTAGTGAAATTAACAACTGACATGTTAATTAGCAATTGAAATGTACTATACTTTGCATAAGGACTACATGATCATATAAAAAATACTCTATTAACAGCAAATGCTTTAATAATATGAACAATGCCATTATCAGCAACTTTTGCTGAGCCTCTTTGGATTCATAATTTGAAATAATTGTCTGAAATTCCTTGCGAGATTGGTATCTTCTAACCAGGTAACCGAGATTTGGGAGGTGGTCCTGCACAAGGTAAACCAGCTATTAATAACTGTGACTTGAATCTCAGTTGAATTGAGTCCAGTGCTCATTCCCAACCCATTGCTCAAAGAGATCCAGTGGGCATTGCTCTGTGTTGATAAATTGCCCTAAAATAAACGATGGATCGTCCAAAAACAAGGGCTTCATGTTTAAGAGAAGAGGAAAAGTGTCGAACACATATTTGAAGTCAGAGAATTTCTCCCTTCTCAGTATCATCATGAACAAAGTCTAACTTAAATATCTGCAGAAAACTACAACTAGAAAACTCATAGGAGCCCTACTAATGTTCTAAAGAAGCAAGCTTTGGTGAGAACAAGAAGAGAAAAAACCCTAGAGTTAGCAGTCAGGAAATTAATGAAAAGACACAGCCTGTCTAATTTTCATGCAAGCAAACAACATCACAAACGCTTTCAAAGGTCAAGCTGCAAGGAGTGAGGTAATGCTGTTTGGGGAGTGAAATAAACATGACTTAGATTTGTTCTGAGAAGGCTGGGTTTTTTTTTGGGGGGGGGGTCTTGTTTTTGTTTTCCTTTTCCCTTTTTCTTTTCTTTTTCTTGGTGTCTTACTTTTGAATTTCTATACTTTCCAATTAAAATTTTCACTGCCCCCATTTTGCCTAGCTTCTGTGAAAAATATTTTATAGCCTTTCCTTGGTCCTGCAGATTTTCTCCAGCTCTTTCTGCTGGGGCAGACACTATTTTCTTACATCGCTGGAGAGTTTAAGAGTGTGGAAAAGGACGTTGGAATTGATTTGGCAGACCCGAGGGGGAAGAGAAGGTAAGGGAGGGGAAGAGAGGGAAGGGCCTCCTGTTCAAAATAATCTTCACTTCCAACCAATCACATTGCACAAAGTAAGCATTTTCATAGATAGTTTTTAACCGTTTTACAAGATTTTTTTTTTCTCTCTTTCAGAATGTGCTTTCAACAGTCATGCTGTTTTCAGATGAACTGAAAGAAGTACTGTGTCCAGAAGGGACAAGGATGGGCTATAGCATATGACTGGAGAGATACAAAAGATGCTTTATTTAAATGTATGTTTGTCCTGGCAGATGTGGAGACCTACCTGTACATAATCCACACTTCGCCCCAGTGCTCTGAAGGCCGTGTACATGACTTCTCTTTTTCCACCCCATTTTTGCATGATGCAAATACTCTTGTTGGACAAGACCAACTGGGTGACATGCTGTGAGCTTTCTTTGTGTGACTCGTCCGTCTCACCAGGACCCTTCACGTGGTAGTTGTTCTTCCAGATATAAGTGGCTGACTGGTCCCTGCCCATGACTTCACTGAAGATGTCCATCATGTAAAGGTCATCTTCCGAGTTTCCATCTATGACCATGACGACTTTAATTCCAGGGTAGGTTAGCCTTTTCACAGATTGCAAACATTTCCGCAAATAGTCTGGATCTTCTTGATATGCAGCAATGCAAAGAGCAACAGTTTTGTTCAACTTAATGGGGGTTTCTAGAGATTTTTTCATTTTTCGGTGCTCCAAAAAGGCAAACAGGCTTTGGATGATGAGGTGTGATGCTAAAAAGGCACCATACAGTCCAAAAGAGAAATAGTAATTATCTGTTTGGATAAATTGGTAGCCAACGATATAAGCAGCTGTGATTCCAAGGAGGAGAGAGACTCCAAAAAGTGTGGTTCCAATTATTCTCAGGATACATAGAAATCTCTCACAATGCATCTGTAAAATAACCACATGATACACTTAGTTAACCACTCTTACCCCACACTTCTTTACATACAGGGTATCACAGGGAGCTCACTGATTCCAAGTGTTCTTACCCTGAGTTTCTCACTTAACTAGTTCAGTGACTTTCTGCATCTCAGTTTGCCATCTCACTGGCAAAAGAGAGATAAGAATGTCCTTTGGGGGATTTCCCTCATGGTCCAGCGGCCAAGGCTCTGCATTCCCAATGCAAGGTACCCAGGTTCGATCCCTGGTCAGGGACCTGATCCCACATACCACAACTAAAACGTGATAAAGCCGAATAAATGATCTGAAAAAAAAGTGTTTAAGGGAAAAAAAAAATGTCCTTTTGGCACACCTCAGAGGATTCTTTCAAACATCATATGAAATGGTAGTGCACTATACCATTGAAAACTATAATGTATGAAACAAACATGGATGCATCATTTTTAGTACATTAGATCATTTATCTAAGGATGTACTCTGTGTGTGTGGTCATAGCTAAGCATAACACCTAATTTTTTTTAGTGATCAAGGCACTCTTGCACCATCATATTCCTTCACTCATAATACTGACCTGTGAAAGTTCAAAATTCATAGGCCTTCCTCAATTTCTTAATTATCATTTTATCTCAGCTCTGATGCAAGTCCCTCAGCTCACATCTTTCCCATGCAGCTAGCTGAGGTTGAACATAAATATATGTGGATTCTGTCGTTCTAGCTCTTCCATCAATTAGCTGTGTGACTTTGAGCCAGTCACTTTTTCTCTCTGGGCTTCAGTCTTAAATCTGTTAGAGACTTCCCTGCTGGTCCACTGGCTGAGACTCTGTGCTCCCAATGCAGCGGGGGAGGGTTTGATCCCTGGTGGGGGAACTAGATGCTGCCACTAAGATCCAAGATCCCACACTCCACAACTAAGACCTGGCACAGCCAAATAGATAAATAAACATAAAGAATAAAATTTAAAAAAATTTAAATCTGTAAAATAAAGGCATTTAGACTGGATTATTTCCCAAGTCTCTGTTGCCATTAAAATTTCCTTATGGAAATTCTGCATGGATATCCTACAGAGACATTTATAAAGTTCCTGAAATTCCAAATTATAGTCCTTTGTTTATATGACTGTCACCTTCATTCATCATCCACACCAGCCAGTTAGAAACTGGTAATCAGGAACTTTACTGGAACATAGCAAGGACACAATAAATGTTTGCAGAAGTAAATCATACAATTAAAGAAGAAATAGCATCATGCTTAATTCAACAGGTAAATTTTCTGTTGTCTGAAGAACTTTAACAACTTAGACTTTAAAACACATTTCAGTTCTTAATAATATCCAGTTTTGTACTCCTCCCCAGTTTATGAATCTCCTGAAATATTCCGAATGTGAGTACAAGAGGATCATATATTGTGTATTCCTCAAAGCATCTCCAATTATGACCATAGATGAGGTGCTTGGTCTTGTTTCCCGGATCCTGTTTCTATACATGCCACAGACAATTCTCCGGATGCCTGTTGAGTGTCCAACAATTAAATCAGTGTTGGCATCATATGCCTGACAGTATCAGATGCTACAGGTTCCATCCTATGAGACTGCCCCTCACAGACCCACACTCAGATGTCAGTTGCAAGCCCAAGTTGCTACCTGTAATTATGATAAACTGGTTAAAACTCAAGAGCATCATGAGCTCCCCTTTTGAGTTCAATTAATTTGCTAGAAGGACTCACAGAATCAGGAAACCTATTTACACATCAGATTACTGGTTTAATATAAAAAAGATGTACCTTAGGAATCGACAGATGGAAGAGAGGCACAGGGCAAGGTATGGGAAAGTTCCATGCATCACTCTCCCCCAAATTGCCACGTGTCTGTTAATTCATAAGTTGCTGAACCCTCTTCTTTGGGGTTTTTATGGAGAATTCATTACATAGAATGATTAATTATATCATTGACCATTGGCAGTTAAACTCCATCTCTAGCTTGTCTCCCCTCCCCATTTATCTGGGCAAGGAAATAGAAGTGATTCCAAAAGTCACCTCATGAACCTAACAAAAGACATCTCTAAATCTGTAGGAAATGCCAAGCATTTTAAGAGCCTTATGCCAAAGACCAAGTCTATATTTATTAGAATGAATCACAATATCATAGGTTTCCCCCTGAAGCCCTTTTTTTTTTCCTCCCCTTCCAAGAATGAACTCTAATGAGGGACATAATTTGTATGACCTTCAATCATTTACACCAACTTCAGGGGTTTTGTCAGATTTGCATGTAATTAATATTTAACCTTTCCCTTTAGTTCAGCTAGTTTTTGAAAAGTTAAGTAAATTTATTTCAAAAGTACCTTGGGTTAAGTAATTATCTTGGCAAAATCTCTTCCTGGATATATTATTTATATTTTCCTACTCCACATTAAGACTTAAAATTGAATGTTGACATAAAATCTGTTAACATCTTGATTGTTACTAGTTGTGTGGCCATCACATCACTCAACTCTAAGTGACACCATTTACATTCTAGGCCCTGTGGTCATCACTGAGGTGGTCCTGAGAGCATTATGCTTTAGGGTAACTTACTGTGATTGCTCACCAACTGTATTTCCACTCCTTCTGAGCAGACTGCTTGATGTGGCCATGGCGAATTCTGAAATGTGCCATTTCCAGCAGGGCTTTTAAGGGATAGAGTGGGTATGCTGGAATATATCTTTTTCCCTCCACAATCTTGATGTACATATTAACAGGTCCTTGGAGACTGCAAACCCCAAAGATAGAAGGAGCTTGGTCCTTGAACTGCCACATGGAAGGAAATCAGTCACTAATGCCATCAATCAGGAATGCCTGCCTTGGACTCATGTTAATAAGAAATAATTCCTGAGTTTGTGTTTGTGTGCCTGTTACAAATCTTGGCTTTAGTTTCTCTAGCTCATTACAATTCAAGCAATGCAGAGCAGGCTGGGGATCAGGGTTTGAGCTTGTAGACACTATTTTCCTTTGCTAAATGGAGATGATACTTGTCAAGGACCCTTCACAGGACAACAATCAGGAACAAAATCAAAGTGTTCAGAAATATAATATGGTTTAAAATATCAGCTAACATGGAAGCTAGAAATAAAACAAAAAACCAAATGTGCATTTCACTTCTAGCACTTATATAGGACACCGTAGTATGTAACATGTGAGCTGGATAAAGGTAATCTTGACACAGATGGAAAAGTTCAAGCTGCTGGACAATGGTGAAACGCTGAGTTTTCAGTGAAAGGCACGAGAGCACAGCGTCCCTTGTTAATTAAAACCACTGGCCGGATGCTGAAAACTCCCAAAATGTACATTAACCAATGCTGAAAGTGCTGGGAGCACCAGACTAGGAACCTGTCTTTTCCAAGACATGAGTCATTCTCACAAGAGTGAAAAATTTCAAGGGGACGAAAACACTGCCTGGGAGAAGCTTAGAAGTGTGTTCTGCTTGTGTTTCAAATCACCACAGCCAGCAAAAGAACTGCCTGCCATTCTTTTCCATTATTCACATTTTCCTTGCTTTTATCAGCACATGTAGACACAGAGCGTGTTCACATAGCATCTGCTGGCCACTGCTGAAGTGGGAACACCCTCTTACATCATAGGAGTCCACAGAATGTCCTTCTGCAGCCTGGGAAAAGTTGCTAGTAAACTGCAGCAGTAGAATCTATTTCTGGGAAGTCTGGGCTGCTGCCTAGTGTGACACAAGCAGCATCTCAGTGCAGCCCAAAGGGTTAAAAGGCTTACTTAGAGCCAGCTGCACTGAGGGAATAGATTGATCTCAGGAACTGACACACAGGATGTGTTTCTTTATAATTTCAGAGATATGGGCACCATATGTGTGAGACTTTCTGAGACAATCCCCAATTCAAACACTCTGTTTCATAAGCAAACCCTCCTTGTCAGACACATAGTTTATTGCTAAATTGGAAAATATGGTTAGCTTCATCCTAGGTCATTTGCTGATAAAAAGACTTAGAAATCCGCCTCCCCAAAATATTGAAAATATAAAACTTGGTTTTGCCCATTATTAGACTTTATTTATTTTTAAGTTGCTGCACAGATTTCTAAACCAAACCAAATGTTAAAAAATAGTTTGGTGCACCATGATGTACACTCCAAGTCAAAAGATTATGTGTGTGTGTGTGTGTGTGTGTGTGTGTGTGTGTGTGTGTGTATAATGTGTATCTGTGTGTTAGTTATCTGTCACTCAGTTGTGTCTGACACTTTCGTGACCCCATGGACTGGAGCCCACCAGGTTTCTCTATCCATAGAATTCTCCAGACAGTACTGGACTGGGTTGCATTTCCATCTCCAGGCAATCTTCCTGACCCAAGGATCAAACCCAGGTATCCTACATTGCAGATGGATCCTTTACCATCTAAACATAATATATAATTATATATGGATATAATTATGCTCATTAAGGTTCCCCAAGGACATAAAATATTGCTGGACTTAACAGTTGGTATTCAGAAAATATTTGAATGATAGAAATAACTTTATTCATAAATATCACTAGTATCATTGTGATGTCAATGATTTTTAATTCATCATTTCTAAGCTTCAAGCATAGAGTCAAGTTTTATTTTCATAAATAGGGATCAGTCCTACTGAATTTTAACAGTAAATATAAAATACTGTTAATCTCATGTTACAAATCACAGATACATATGAGGCAGCCAAGACTGAATATTTAAGTAACTTGCCCCAAATCACAAAACTTGCCCCAGTTCACATGGTGGCATAAATGCCAGGTGATTAGACTAATTTCAGTAAATATTGGCCGAATAGATTTGAACTTTCATGAAAAATTAGGTGGCATTCTCTTGTTTCTGGTTAATAAGCGTGTTGTGTAAGAAAAGATTAAAAAAGAACTTCAAAACTGTTTTCCTGCTGTAGTAGAAAAATGAGTATCGATATACACTCAGGAACAGATACAACAGCCAATTCCCAGAGACTTCTAGGCGCATGTATTTTCCTACATGGCTACAACCAAAGGGACCTGGAAAGATGTGGTGCCAGAGGGAATTGGCTGGTGATTCCATTTAGGCAACAGCAGTGCTGTTCTTAATGCTAACAGTCAAAAATCCTGTTTTACCCTAAGAAAGGCAAAGACAGAAGAAAGCCCTAGGCTCTGTCAGTCTGCATACTTGAGTCTAAATGGATTTTTCACTTGTTTAAAACGTATTTATTGAATACCTACTTTGTGCTAAACCTGTTTTTTTGGATACAGGAATACACAGTTGATTGAGACACACAAGTACATACAGCTATGAGTGCATGCTAAGTCACTTTAGTCATGTCTCACTATTTGCGACCTCATGGACTGTAGCCCACCAGGCTCCTCTGTCCATGGGAACCTCCAGGCAAGAATACTGGGGTAGCTTGCCATTTCCTCCTCCAAGGGATCTTCTCATCCCAGGGATAGAACCTGAATTCTATCCAGAATTTCCTGAAGTTTTAAGCTGCAGTCTGGTATAAGCTTATGAGTTCAGAGGTCAAGTTTAGGGTATAAGGGATAATGAGGTTATTTTTTTTCCATTTAAACTCTAAATAGTTTTCCACTTAACCTCTATTGTAAGTAGTCTTACAATATTTATTGTCCATTAATCTACACACTGCTTTGTGTCTTGGTGCTAATGATTGTGAATGAGTATATGTGTATGTGTGTGTTGAGTGTGCACACCCATATATATTGGCCTCTGGAACCACAATGAGTTGGAATAGACTCCCAACTGTCTTTCACTGGTTTCTTTCAAAGGTTGGGTAGCCTTGAACAAGTCACATAATACTTGTCATCGTCACTTTCTTCATCTATGCTAAGTCGCTTCAATTGTGTCTCACTCTTTGCAGCCTATGGACTATAGCCTGCCAGGTTCCTCTGTGCATAGGAATCTCCAGGTAAGAATATTGGAGTGGGTTACCATTTGCTTCTCCAGGGCATCTTCCCAACCCAGGGATCGAATCCACATCTTACATCTCCTGCTTTGGCAGGTGGGTTCTTTACCACCAGCGCCAGCTGGTAAACCTTTCTTCATCTTTAAAATGGAGCTAATCATAGTGACTTCACCTAATTATGAGATTAAAAGATGGATCTCATTTCAATACCTGAAAGGAAACTATCAACACTCAGTTATGTCAGCTCTCTGGGGGTTACTGCTCTACTAGTAACCACCTACTCAGCCTGACTCTCTGTCACTTAAAGTTGTCGTTTGTTAGTTAACAAGGGATAATTCTGACATAGTGGAAAGGATAACAGGACAGGGAAGAAATGTTGTTCAAGTCCAAGCTCTCTCTGCCTCATATTAGCTGTTCAACAAACCACTTGAGCCATGTGTCCTTGGACAATTGATACCTCTGAACTTAAAAATGTTTAGTGGTACAGATAACTTTATTCCTTTTTAATGATTTTAACCAACAGCTGCCCACAGCTGAGTGTCTAGAAGGATGGATGTAGGTTGCACTGTAGGTAGTCTCCTCAACATAGTCACCTGAACAAGGATGAATATAAAGTGTAAATCCCTTTTGGTCTCTACTTTCTGAGCCTCATTTACTCATCTGCAAAATGGGAGTGATAACTTTTTGCAGGATTACTGGTAAGGAATACGTATATTTATTATAGTCAATGGAATATTAATAGCATTAGTATCTTAACATTAATGAACATAACTCAAGTTATAGAGTGGCTTGCACTTTCTATTTCTACAAGGAATTGAGTTGTTGCTTAGGATCTCAATACAAAGGGTTAAAAGGCACATTTAGAACCAGCTTTACTGAGGGAAATAGACTGACCACAGGGACTGACACATAGGATGCATCATTATAGTCCAAACTCTAGTAAAGACCAGGCCAATGTCCCTTCACTTACAGTTGATATTTTAACACACAGAAGCACAAAGGACAAGAGGAGATGTTTTTTTTAAATATAGTTAGTGAATGCATGACTCAAGGTCACATCTAATGGCAGAAATGGTTTTAGAGCATAGGTTTTCCTTACTCTTGAAACTAATGTGTGGAAGGAAGAAGAAATAGATCAAGTCATGTAGAATGATTAGTTAGAAATACTAACTTAGGTAGTGACACTAGCAAGGCATCTGGAAATGTATTTCTTTGTAACAGGACATATTCTGCTTTTGGCTATTTGCCTGCAAATGGTAGATTAGAAAGGATGGTCAACAAAAGGCTAAAAAGCAGTGGTTCCCAAATATTCATGTATATCCAATTCCCAGGGAATCTGTAAAATTACAGATATGTGGCTCCTGCAACATTCTAAGTTAATTGGCATAGGGTACCACAAGGGTGTCAGGAGTTTCTAAATCTCCTTAAGTAACTCTAATTGCAACAAAGTTTGGTAGCTATCAGGTTAAAGTCTAAGAAAACTTTCATGACCTCATTTGGACAGATAAACGTCCCTCAGGTGTATTGCCCCTGCTACTGTCCTTAGCTAGAAATCCTAAGAGAAGTACCCAAATGACTCCTCCCAGGAGTCTTCACTGAATTAGAGCACATGACCCACCCCTCCCTTCTCCCCTTCTGACCTCCTCTTCCTCTCTGGTTTTGAAGTTGACCTTTGTCTTTCCAGTACCACTGCACTTCTTCTAGGAGAGACCCTGGAGCTAATTCTTCAGGGATTTAGCAAAACACTTTTCAAAGACCTTGTCATCTGAGCTGTCTCTGGATCCAGAACTTTAGGTTTCAGATTTCTCTTCTTTTGTACCATGTTGATCAATGGCTTCCTAAGATGCCCATCCTCCCAATTGTCTATTTGTTCCCAAACTTCACCATCCTAAGCTTCATCCTAAAGTTCACTGAGGCAAAGGGGGAAAATTACAGAAATACCTGACATGAAATCCTCACTCCAGCGTATGTACCGTATGTACCAGTGTCAAATCCTTACATGAAATCTTTCCTGATCTCTCTCAATCAGATGTGATTTCTCCTCAGTTTGAACCCTCATAAAACTTTACTAGTCCAACTGTAGCATAGAGCAGCTGAAGGGTATTATATTCAAGAAATCTTGGATTAAATTCCATTCACTCTCTTTAATAACACTTATTTTGTGTGGGTTGCTTTACTTTTCTGAGGCAAAGTTTTTCTCCATAAAGTTTCCTTGTTGGGGGGCATGGCTGGGCACTAGATACAATTCATATGAAGTATCTACCTCAATGCCTGATACATATTAAACAAGTGATAAATAGTAGCTATTATTTTACTTCTTTATGGGCCAGACTGCAGTTTGCCTTATACTATGGTTATTTAAAAACTTCTTTGACTATGCTTTTCCTATGATGCATTCCATTTAGATGTGTACTGTAGAGCCTAGGTGACTCTGTTATTTTTGTTTTGTTTTTTTTTTAAAAAGGAGCCGCCATCTTGTGGTCAAGGTCAACTCCCAAGTTCCTAGAATAACCATAAAATAGTCCAGCCCCTTACCCCATGTCACTACCCTAGACAGACCAATCACCACACACCAGGGAGTGCCAAAAATACACCAATTAGGAGGCTGTTTGTGATCAGAAACTAATGTGCAAAAAGTCCACCAATCACTGTTTTATAAATTTCGAAAACTCCCTCACCCCGTCCCCAAACTATAAAAATGCCTATCTGCTGTTACTCGGGGCTCTCCTACCTAAGCCGCTGCATCGGTGTAGGTGGAAGCCCCTGCTCGAGCTTGAATAAAAGACCCTGGGTGTGTTTACAGCGGAATGGGCTCCTGAGGTGGTCTCTGGGGGATCTATAATCTGGACTCAACATGTACTACATCTTGTTCATTTTTAAAATACAATGTAGTATAGTTGTATGATTTTAAGAGTCATTCATATTTAAATGTTTAAGATTTAAACTGAAGAAAAATTTAAGAGTGTGAAGTTGTATTTATTGACTCAATGATATTTTTCTAGGTTGTGAAAATGGCAGTATATTATGAACTCCACATAATAGCATTCAAAATATTACTGGATTTAAGATATATGCAGTGGGATAATACTTAGTCTATGCAGACTGCTGCTACAGAGCAAAGGATTAAAACCAAGTTGGGGTGATGAAAATGATTTTTCTGCAGGGAGCTGTCCCCCTACTCAGTGTCATACAAGCTGTCCTTACAGCCTGTTAGTGGAACACAGCAACAGTGGATGAGCATGGGTAAAAACCGAACCTGTAAAAGGACAGTGGGGCTTATGCTCTATTCTCCAATTACATTAACTTATAGCTCCCACATTATATAAAAGCCAAGAAGTTAATAATATGCTACTTGTTCTTAGATTAAAAATGCAACTGTGTAATAAAACTTTGCTAAACCATCTCTCCCAGTGATCCACAAATAAGGCCTTTCCTCATAGAAAATAAATGAATCAGTGGAAGGTATGAACTTAACAATTCAAGAAATGTTTCTTAAAACGATCTCAGTTGGTAATAAATCCATGTGTGACAAAAAATTTATGAAATTCAATATTGTGGGACTATTCTACAGACTTAACAATAATGATTAGCTTTGATATGACTTACTTTCTAGTAAGTATGTTACCCATTTGTTGCACAATTCTTGTTTTCCAAGAAAGTAGGTGACTAAACACCCATCTTTGTTTGAATGAGACTGGCATTCAGATTTGGTACTAGTCATTGATTTAAGACTTGAATTTTTGATATTGAATTCTTATAGTTGCCATAGCTTTCTCTGAAAACAAAGGATCCAGTTCTAGGTACAGTACAAGTAACTCCGGTAATGTACATTTGTCACACTTAGAAGTTTTTCTATTCATCCACCTCAGGTATTATATACATAAAAAGAAAAGAGGAGAAATTATACCTTCATTATAATGCTATAATCCAGAAATGTCTCAGAATTTTAAATCATTAGTCCCAATATTGTTTTTGTTTAATTCATTCACAACATAATATATATACTAAAATTTGTACTTTTAAAGAGTCAAGCTATTGAAAATTTAAAAGAATAGCCAAAATATTTGGAAAACCTATGCTGGAATATAATAAGCATTTTAAAAACACTATTTCAGTTGTCAGAATAATCTTATTTAGCCTTTGGAAAAATGCAGTGAAAACCAGTTTAATGAATGATTCAATCTGTGCATATTGGAACGAACGGAAAGTTTCGAATTTAGGAGTTCTTTTCAAACCTATTCTATAACATTTTAATTGTATCTACAAATAGTTTGATGGGCATAACTATTTGTTCTACCCAATTCAACACAAATATACATTTTAACTTTTAGCCTTTCATCATTTGCATGTTTGTGTGCCAACCCTTAAAATATTTTGTTAAAATGACCTCTAAAAAAATCACAATCCTTCTTAAACTTTCAAAGGTGCATTATCATATGTCTTCACTGGAAACAGAAATCTGCCGGAAAGAACCTTGAAATCTACAATGGGCATTGAAGTTCTTATCTGTCGCCTCCCTTTCCCAGCAAAGCTCAACAACCAACTTCCTTGGCTTTGCTCTTAGGCGGAGTTGAAAGTCTATATATACTCAGGCCGCCAGTTGGGAAAGCCCTCGGTGGCCAATCAGAGCTTCCCGCTCTATTGCGTCACACCTCCCCCCTGGGTGTGACGTCAAAGGCAATCCCAGGCCAGCCACGTGGGTTGGAGAAGTGTAGTATTTCTGGGCAGCTGTTCAGGAGACACCAGGCAGCAGTGGTCCCCAAGGGTGAGGAACCCGGCTGGGAGGAGCCGGCAGAGCTCCTACACCCACCTCCTGGGAGCAGGGCTGCAGCAGCTCGCTAGGGCCAGAGGCGCGTGGGGTTGGTGAAACCAAGTACTTCGCGCGGCCCGTTTGGGGGATGGAGGGAGTGGCCGCGGGAAGCTGGCACCTAAGCCTGTGTAATAGGACCCGGGTCTTGTAAACCCTCTTTTCCAGGCACCGCCTCTCAGCTCCCAGCCCCTCTTTCCAGACTTAATTATCCCTTCAGAGCCATTTCCCCTCGGCTGCGTATCCTGGGCCAGAAGAACAGCCTCTCGCCTCCCAGTCCTCACCCTCACACAGACCCTCCTTTCAGACCCGCCCTCCTCTTCACAGGGACCCATTTTTTAGCCCTGCTCACGCTGGGCGGGAACCAGCTTGATGAATTCCGCCCAAGGTGTAGATTATCCATCCCAACCTAACCTCTGGCTCGCCTCCCATCTTCACCCCCAGCTCCCAGTGGTCCCCCCCACGCCCCCACCCGGGGCTGGGCGCTGAGGATAGCACCCCCAAAACCCCCACCCGACCGTGCCCCGCGCTGCAGCTGCGGAAAGAGGCGCCAGCGTGCCCGGTGCCACGTCGGAATTGGCTCCCGGGACGATGCAGCTGCCTGCGCACCGCACGCGGTCCCCATGCACGCTCTGCCCCCGGGGGCTTGGCGGCCGACTGAAGGGATGCGCGCTCTCCTCCCGCTCGGGTCTCCCAGTGCCACTGCCTGGGTCGGGGACCTGGCCGTAGTGAGGCTTCCGGAGCCGGGCTGAGCCCAGATAGACCCACTTTGCCACTTAAATGGGGTTTAGAGAGTGCAAAGAGTCGGGGGGGGGGGGGAGAAGGGGAAGAAAGGGGAGTGGCAGAGAGAGGCCGGTAGCCGCGCGGAGGTGGCGAAGGACCCTCCCTCCCTGGGGCCAGAGCTGGGACCCGCGATCGCTTTAACCCTTTGCATCCCAAGAAACAGGCTTCCTTCCCACTTAGAAGGAAAACGCGCTAGGCTGTTCAGGGCTTTCCTCCCCACACAGAGTGTGTGGGAAAAAAAGAAGAGAAGTGATGAGAATGGAAGGGGGAAGGGGGCGGCGGTGGGGAATGCATTTTCCTTACACAGTGGAGATGCTTGTTTCCTAGCTCAGGAGCCCCTCGGCAGTACCGGAAGATGTGGAATGGAAAAGTACATCCCGGGAGGTGCAGCCTTTCCCAGGCAATGAGGTTACCTGTGTTCCCATAAAGGCAGCAGATTTCTGGCCAGCGCCGCAGAGATGGGACAAGACCCGGGATAAGTTGCTAAGCCTGCCAGGGATCCGAAATATCCCCTGATTTGCAGCCTGTTGGAAATGTTCAGACCTCAAACTTTTCCGTCGAACACGGACTTAAAATTGGGTTTAACTCTTAACGTGGGGTAACGTCTTCCCCCTCCTTGGCCTATTCGAGGACCCTCACCATTCACCGAATCGCGCTAGTGTAACGTACCTTGTTCAGCTCTTGGTCATAAAGTTGTCCTCAGCCTGTCTGTGTGGTCCTGAAGGGTCGGTGGCGGGCAGTTTCCAAAATTGAGGTAATAGGAGATCAGATGAATTTGAGACGACCGGCCAAGAAAAATAAAAAAATTATAAACAACATTTAAAAAGGATGGGGGATGTTTAGGTTTCCCCCACTTAAAATAAAATCACTAGTATTTCTTAATATTTCCGTTGCACTTGAATCTTCTAGCTCTTAAAAGAAAATGTTATCTGTGCTTTTAAAATAAATTAACTTTATTTTATTTTATACTCTAGTTCCTTTCCCCTAATATCGGAAAGTCTCTGCTCTCTTTTTGTATTAAAGAAAAAAAAAAAGCCTGGTGAAAACTCAGCAGAACCCAGGAAGCGTAGACTCAGGAGAATGTCTTTGGCTGGGGCTGGTTCAAGTCCCTGGTTCAATGGGCTGCTGGAAGCCAGGACTGGGTAATTCTTTCCAGACGTCTTGACTTCTCCTTCCTCGCGGTTGTTGCCTTTCTGCCTCCTCCAACTTAAGGGGGTCTTAACAAGTGAGCTGGTGGGTGTTTTAATAGGGCGGAGGAGGGAATAGGGGTGAGGGGAGTGGAGAAGGGAGGTGCGGACTGGGAAAGCGGAGGGGAGGGAACTGGGAGCGCGGGCGGGCGGGCGGGCGGGCGGGCTGGAGGCGGGGAGGGGGAGAGGGCGAGAGAAATTGGCCATTCAAAGCTCTCTCTGAGCTAGAGGCCGGTTCTAAACTCCAATGAATTCAATTAACTTGATTGCAAACGTGTGCAGAGCAATGCTGTGCACACTGGCGACCCACGACCTGAGTCCCTCCTTTGGGAGGCCAGGCTGCGTAGACATCCCTGACTCTTCTGACTTACAGGGATTCCCACTTCGCGACGCACTGCCAGTTCTGTTTTAGTAATTTGCTTTAAGACCAAATGGTGCCCTTAGGCTAAGTAACGGCCCTGGGAAGGGAGAGCTGGGGTGGATGTGTGTGTGTACACCTGGAGCCTCTGAAAGCCGGCTGAAACTCTTTAAAAAATCAGTGACTGGTCTCCCACTGGTTAACCCTTTCTTCCCTCCAACTCAAAAGTTTCTGAGCTGATGTCAAGTGTCAAAACTCTCCTTTACATAGAAGTTTCCCCTTGGGTAGGCAAAAGAGTAGAAAAATAATTGTGTTTTTTCCTTAACCTGATCCCCTAACATTAAAATACACCAGCAGCGAGCATTATAAATAAAATATAACAATAAAAATCGTCCTCTAGAGAACTCCAGAATAGCGCGCTAAAAAAAAAAAAAGAAAAAAAAAGCCGTGTCTGAGGAAGCTGCGTAAGCGGCTTTTGCTTGAGAGACTTTGAAGAAGACAACAAGTCAAAATACTTATTTTTGCTTCGTGATGGCCTATTCGCATCTTTCTTCCAAGGACCCAGGGCTGGGGGTTAATTTTCTCCTTTCCTTTTCCCCCTTTCTTTATTTCTCTTTGGTCCTCGGCAAAGCCTCCTGATGACTTCAAATGGACAGTAGGTGGCACTGTTTAGGAAAAAATGAAAGTGAGCTTACCATTTAACTATTTCGGTTTGGGGAGATTTCGCCGAATTTATAGGATAAAAGAGATTTCTTTTTTCTTCCAACGTTCATCTGAGGTGTGGACTTACTTCGAACTCAACTAAGCCTTGAAAACTAGGTTCTTGCTCCTTATCACGTATCTTGTACAATAATGAACAAGTCTAATCAGAAAAGTCAGTAACCCGGGAGCGACGCTTTTTCAACACGTCCCGCAGGATGTGGTGGTTGGGGGGTGGGGGGAGAATGCTGTGATTAGAGGTCAAGAATCTTACTGCTATACCTGGTGCCGGCCAACCCAGTCCCCAGGGGCCGACTTGCAAAGTACTACGCATTTCCGCCCATCCCCTCACCCCCCCCACACAGCGGTCACACCTCTGGGAAGTATTACCTTGGCCTGAGGACTCTACAACGCTCCGGGGAAACCCACTTTCTAATTTTCTCCTGCAAGCTTTGCAGCCTTCTGCCTTAGGTGGTCAACTCTTGAGAAACTGACTTAAATTTCAGAGCCCAGTTTCATCTCAGTGAATAAGAATTAGTGATTTGTAGTTGTATGGTTGTTTTTCAATGCTGAGTTATAATTTAAAATATATTCTAACGTAAGTATTCTTAACACAGAATGTGAATTAAACAGACTTAGGAGTAGGGTGGAAATTGTGGGACGTCAAGTATCTAGCTGTGGAACCCCACAGGAACACAATCTCAGCTCTAAATTTCCATGAATATATGTATCACCGTGTTGTTGATTATTCCTTGGTAGCATTTAGCTTTTTCTGTGCTAAGAGTTCGAGCAATGAGAGCATTTAGTAAAATTGAGTTTCTTAAACAAAACTCCACTTGTTATTTGTCCCCTTCTGTTTGTAATTCATGATTCATAAAGCAAAAGTAAAATGTCTCCTAACACTAGATGAATATAAAAGCTAATTACACATCCATGCATTTCTATCAGTCTCCCCTGAGCCTAAAAACACTATCCCAAAAAAGAGGGAAAAGGATAGCACAATTTAAAGTCAGAGGAGAAAGCTCCTTGAAGGCAGAATATTGTTAACTGTCAGATTTTCTTAGGGGATTCAGAATAAGAAAGACCTCACAAATCCCACTTTTGATGCAAGATTGAATGATATAGGATCCATTTGTATAATCCTGGAATCATATTTCACCTCTTTAGACCTTTATTACCTAGCTGATCAGTGAAGAAAATATCTACATTACAGAGTTGTTATGAAGACAGAAAATATTAAGTTATACTGGCTTGGCCAAAAGGTTTGTTCAGATTTTTCTGCACAATGTTAGGGAAAAACTTGAACTTTTTGACCAACCCAATGTTAGGAGATTTATGTGATACCTCTCCTTTAGACAGAGCTTGCGAATGTGACCCAATGATTCTTAATATAACCAATCTGGATATTAAAAAATAGACTTTAATACCCTTTCCTTGCTTTCTATTCTTTACAAGCATTTCTATTCTTGATAAGCATTTACTAAAGTTTTATCCTATGCTCATTTATTGGACCTATTTCAGCTTTCTTCTGTCCCCTCACTGACTCAGAGGTTAAATTCTCCTGGGTGCCCCTAGATATACCACAAACCTTCACATTTAACTGAAATTCCTTTCTGAGTCCTAGGCCTGAATTATAGCTACTAGCCATCTAATACAGATTAAAAGATATGAAGTCCAATTCCCAAACAAGCTATTGTTGTTAAGTTGCTCAGACGTGTCCAACTATTTGCCCCCCAAAAAACTGCAGTATGCCAGGCTTCCCTGTCCTTCACTATCTCCCGGGGTTTGCTCAAGCCCATGTCCATTGAGTGGGTGAAGCTATCCATCCATCCATCTCATCCCGGCCAACTGAATAACACTTGATAGTTAATTTAAAATTTAGCTTTCTGTTTTAAACATATGCTGTTTCGATCAGAAAGTGACAGATGTTTTCAGGTTTTGATATTCTAAGGCCAACTTCATACAACCTAAATCTATTACATTTTCAACTATGCAAGATAATATAGCAAAAATTTTAGAAGCAAATTTACTGGAGTCAGTATTAGATGGCTAGTAGCTATAATTCAGGCCTAGGACTCAGAAAGGAATTTCAATTAAATGTGAAGGTTTGTGGTATATCTAGGGGCACCCAGGAGAATTTAACCTCTGAGTCAGTGAGGGGGCAGAAGAAAGCTGAAATAGGTCCTTAAATAAGTGAGCATAGGATAAAACTTTAGTAAATGCTTATCAAGAATAGAAATGCTTGTAAAGAATAGAAAGCAAGAAAAGGGTATTAAAGTCTATTTTTTAATATTCATATTGGTTATATTAAGAATCATTGGGTCACATTCACAAGCTCTGTCCTTCTAGTCAAAGCTATAGTTTTTCCAGTAGTCATGTATGGATGTGAGAGTTGGACTATAAAGAAAGCTGAGTGCAGAAGAATTGATGCTTTTGAACTGTGGTGTTGGAGAAGGCCCTTGAGAGTCCCTTGGACTGCAAGGAGATCCAGGCAGTCAAACCTAAAGGAAATCACTCTTGAATATTCTCTGGAAGAACTGATGCTGAAACTGAAACTCCAATACTTTGGCCACCTGATATGAAGAACTGACTCATTGAAAAAGACCCTGATGCTGGGAAAGATTGAATGCCAGAGGAGAAGGGGACGACAGAGGATGAGATGGATGGATGGCATCACCGACTCAATGGACATGAGTTTGAGCATGCTCTGGGAGTTAGTGATGGACAGGGAAGGCTGGTATGCTGCAGTCCATGGAATCACAAAGAGTTGAATATGACTGAGTGACTAAATTGACTGACCATGAAGTGCCTTGCAGGGTCTTAGTTCCTTGACCAGGGATTGAACCCACACCCTTGGTGGTGAAAGCACAGAGTCCTAACCAGGGGACCACCAGGGAATTCCCCAGAAAAAGGACTGACTGCCTTCATAATTCTCTTCATAAGAAGGTCTCAAACAGTTTGGGGTAAAGGATCTCTCTTAAATTTATTGAGGCCTTCAACAAACGTGTCTATGTGGGTTATAAGCATCAATATTTAGCATGTTAGGAATAAAACCCTACATAAAATAAAACGCTATAGTTGATCTACACAACATTGTAGATCAGCTATACTTGAATAAAATAAATTTTAAAAAAGAAAAGCTGACTGAAAGAGCTTAAAAATATTTATTAATTTATTTAAAGTACTGTGCGCAATGACTAGTCAATTTAATAACATATTTTTGTGAAATGTGTTGTATTCCATGTTTTCAGTTCTCTACTATCCGGCTTAATGAAAAAAAAAAAGATTCCTATATCTCCTTCACCATTCAATTGTTACTTGGATTAACGATTGACATTTTAAAACTGTGGCTTCAAACAGACGTGTAATTGGGAAATGGACTATTTTAATAGCTTTTTCTAGAAACTTATTTTTTTTAACCTTTTTTTTTATTGTTGCTCTTTGATGCTTTGTCAAAATTTCAACACAGACTAATTTTTTAAAGGTAAATTTCAAAGACTGCCCTGGTGGTCCTGTGATTAACAAAGTGTGCCAGTCATTCGGTCATGTCTGGCTCTTTGCGACCCTGTGGACTGTAGCCCATCAGGCTCCTCTGTCCATGGGATATCCCAGGGAAGAATATGGAGTGGGTAGCCGTTCCCTTCTCCAGGGGATCTTCTCAAACCAAGGGTCAAACCCAGGTCTTCTGTATTGCAGGCAGATTCTTTACCCACTGAGCCACCAGGGAAGCTGGACACTATGCAGGTGACACACTGGATCCCACATGCCACAGGGCAATTAAGTCTCAACTTGAGAGCCTGTAAATGGCAACTGTTTAGACTTCAAGGGCTAGAGCTCATGCTCCATAACAAAAGAAGCCCCCACACTGCAAGTAGAGAAAGCCTGAGCCTCAACAAAGACCTAGAGGAGCCCCCCAAAAAATGTTTTAAATAAAAAATAAAGTTAAATGGCAATGTTGAATCTGACACAACAGGAATGAACTTTGTGTACTCTGTCAAATTAAAATCTGCTGGTTTATCTTACACCATGTAAAAGATGTAAATGCATCTTTTACAACCGTTAGTGAATTTGTGATATCATGTATCAGTCATTTATAAAATATCAGCTCACTAAATTATATAAATTTCCCAACTGTTGGTATATTTCATTATTCCATATTTTAAAAATCATAACCATTGAATCACCACCAGCCTCCAAAAAGTCTACCACTATTGGGAAGCTGTCATGGTCATGGTGGCAAATAAAGTTTACTGAAATTCTAATATTTTTTCGAAAGCTCATATATTTTTGCTAGCATCAAATAATGTCAAACATTTTCATCACAATGGCAAGTTCACTTATTTTTCAAAAAAATAAAATATCTTCCAAAATACCCAAGTCTGAATAATAGTTTGCCTGTGAATTATTCTTTCAGGTGAAAATGGTATACCAGGATAAAAGTGGCCCCCTCAGCTCACAGCTCAGTCACAGCTTTTTTTACCAGACAAACATGGTAGCTTGGTGTTTCTTCACGCAGAATGTTAAATAGACATACACTCAAAGATTGACATTTAATAAAATGAATAATTTTTTTTTACTGTTTTATCAAGAACTCTCTTAAATTTTTTTTTTTTTTTTGGATGTGGACCATTTTTAAATTTTAGGTCTTTATTGAATTTGCTGCAAGGTTGCTTCTGTTTTATGTTTTGTTTTTTTGGCCCCAAGGCATGAGAGAGCTTAGCTCTCCAACCAGGGAGCATGCCCTGCATTGAAAGGTGAAGTACCAACCGCTGGACCACCAGGAAAGTCCCTCAAGAATTTTCTTAAATTTGTTTTTTTTTCCCCCATATAGGGGAAAAGAATACAAAAACTGGAAGGACTGAGAGTACAGTTTAATGCCACTGCCTTCATTCATGCTAAGGTATAAGCAGCTTTATTCACCATTATTTTTGCACCATCAGTGTAAGTGTCAATGTAGTGAAAGATGCAGATAATTTCTTAGTCTTATTTTAAAAATAGTGTTGATCTTGCTGGTCCTCTGAGAGGGTCGTGGGGTACCTAAACATCTACAGATTACACTTTGGAAAATGCCAATTTACCTTAAGAATAGCAAATGTAGCGGTATATATTCACAAGAATATAGATGAACTTTTACATTGAGAAGAGATCTACCAGTGGGAATATTAGGGGAAGCACATTGACTGAAACCAGCCTACCCTGGCCAGGCACCACAGTAACCATTTGCATGAGCTGTTTTATGACAGGAGGTCCTAGTAAGGAACACGGAACTAATAAGCCACCCCCAACTGGAAGAGTTCAGGAAAGATTAAAAGGAGACACCACATGTCCAACCACTTCCAAGAATCCTCACTGGCATCCATCTTGGCACCACCAGGAAAGACTCTGAGTCAGAATGATTGGCTAAAGACAACCCAGAAACTAATCCTATCACCATAAAACCCAAGACTGGCAGAGCAGTTCTCCTGGGTTTCCTTACTCTACTGCTCACCTCCCAAGCGCCCTTTCCAATAAAATCTCTTGCTTTGTCAGCACATGTGTCTCCTTGGACAGTTCATTTCTGACTGTTAGACAAGATCCCACTTTCAGGCCCTGGAAAGGGTCCTCTTTCCTGCAACAGGAAGAGAAATGTTAATAGTAATTCTGTCATATGAAGCATGTGTATAGGAAACAGCAATGCCCAGAATATTTCAGAGAACAGAAGGGATTCAAAGAACCTAACAGACATGGGAAGCATTCACAAGGCTGGCATATACGTGTGAGACTTAGCATATTCTCTATGAGCCAAAGGGAATTAAAACAATATGTCTCAGCCTTATAAAAGGTAGTATTCTGTAAGATTCTGTATTGTACAAAGATAGAAAAAGATTGTTCAGGAATTTAGTGAAAGTGTTAGTCACTTAGTCTGTCCTGTGACCCCATGGACTGTAGCCCAATGGGCTCCTCTGTCCGTGGAATTCTCCAGGCAAGAATACAGGAGTGAGTAGCCATTCCCTTCTCCAGGGGAACTTTCCGACCCAGAGATCGAACTCACATCTCCTGCACTACAGACAGATTCTTTGCTGTCTGAGCCATCTGGGAAGCCCATCAAGAATTTAGTTTTCTGTTAATAGTCCCCACTTTAGATGATGTGAAGAGGTTTCCAGTAGTTCATTAAAATTGGACTGCATATTTTTAATGTTAATTCCAAGGCTGAACTCTTGAGGCTCCAGGATTAATTCTGGTGAAATTTTGAAGGCAAGACTAGGTTTTTCACTTGTGGGTAGAGGAAGATATTGAAGCATCTATCAGACACCCAGGAAATCAGAATGGACAGATTAATTCACTAATACGTAAAAGAGGATAATTTCAATCTCATTGAAGTTTTTGAAGATCTCATTGTATCAGGCAGAATAATAGTTTTTCAATTGTTGATAATTTTAAATTAGATTTTGAGTATTATTAAAGCTGTACATTAAAGATTACCCCAAAGAAAGAAAAGGAACAAAACTCCCTTTCCTCATCAGATCTCTTTATAATCTTCTTTCAATATTCCTTTCCATGGATAAGGAAACTAGCTTTAAAATATTATGTGGCTTAGTCTCCTCAAAAGTACCTGAGATGAATTACTGTGATTTGATAGGCAAGACAATACCCAAGTACAACCATGTGAATGAATTATTGAAAAAGAAAAAAAAAGAGAAAACTTTTTATTTTAAAACTTTATCTCAAAGCAGCAAATATGTGAGAGCTTTGCTTTCATGTTTTTGGACTATTTAAATTTTAAGATTTATCCCCTGGCTTATATGGGTTTCAGATTAGAGAGGGACAAAGTTGTTTCATATAACCTAAATGACATTTTTATTACTTGCATTTTCTGACCCAGATTACAGGAAAGGACAGAACTGTTTATCCTCAATTTAAATACCAACAGCTCCATCAGTAAGGGTTTATATTTTACATGACAAAACAATAAAAGCCGAAAGAGCTAGTTGAGGGGAAGTCTATGTCTAACTGTCCTTTGATATTTTAATAGTCTTAATTGTAATGACTAAGGAGATTTGGAATTAAAATTGCTCACAAGCAATTGCTAATGGTTGCAATTGTGAAAGTATATCTACATTATTTAACTTATCTTCTTTGAATATTAGGTGGCATTTCACCTTTTTCCTGAAAAGCTTAATAAGATTTCCAGCTTTAAAAAAATCTTAAAGATATACTTAATTTCTGGAAACTAACGTATTTCTTATTAAAGGGGGTAGTTAAAAGTCTTCTAAGTAGAGGAAAATTATATATATATATATAATTAAGGGGAAAAAAATGACTCCGTTCTCAGAAAAGTGAATATATGCTCAAAAATGTCCATACAATTTCAAGGGGTTCACCGATTGCTTTCCCCCAAATCTGTTCAAGGGCAAATTAAAAATTTCCTTGTCCAACGGAGTGTTGTTAGGTCTTTGTAAATACTATAATACCCTAAACCTTTAATTCTTTAGCAACTATATCATATACTTAAAAGTTTTTTGAAAGGACAAAGGGGTAAAAAACTAAACAAGCCTTTTACTTTCTCTAGTGATTCACAGTAATTTTTTTCATGCATCAATTTAGGGAAGGTAAAATCTCAAATTAAGGAAATCAGGCATTTGGGAGAAAGTCATCCAAGGGGAATAAGAAACTGGAAATAGAAGATTTTTAAAGAATATATCATTTGCCTTTCCTTGGGAATTGAAATCTGATTCTATACTTTTATATTTTTAGGAGAATAACAGCAACAGTAACAAAAGTCCGAATTCTAATTCAAGCTTTCGATGTAAGAAGACTGCCTTCTAACGCAAGTGGCTGAAATTATTAGGAGGAAAATGCTGAAACAATTCAGTAAAGTGAGACTTCCTACCTTTGTCCAAGCGAGGTGTAAGCTCCAAAACCCAATTAGCAGAATTATCATTCCAAAGGTACCTGCGGGCTGGTACTGCGCTCTTTGTCCTACATAATGCCATTAAGAAGTGTAGTCACATCCTGCCTACCTTAGACTTCAGTATAACTTGAAGATGAAAGCAGGCCGTTGTCGTGCTAGTCAAAGGAGTTACATTCTCCTGGCTTGTAGGAATGATCTCTCCCATAGCACTGCTTTCCAGAATTTTAAAAGTTCAAAGTTCAACCCAGATCAACGTGGATCTGAGAACTTGGTATGGAGGGGTGCCATCTATTTAACTATGCTCAAGCTAAGAAACTAGAACATGTTTTGATTTGTCTCTTGCAGATAGCACCTGTTATTTGTTCACACTGAATTTGTCAGGCTTCTAATGAAGCAATTAGGGAAGTTGCCTCATTATTTATTTTGAAAAGCCAGGTGGTTCCAAGAATCAGAGGTGACAAATAACTTAGACTTCTCAAAGTATGGGCTGAAGGCAGCCTCCATTGCTGTAACCTGGCTGCTTTTAAAAATATAGACATGTCCGTGTCCAAACTCCAGACCCAGTTCACCAGAGTTTATAGTGGTGAGTCCTGTGAGAATCAAGGCTCCCCAGGTGGCACAGTGGTAAGGAACCCACCTGCCAATTCAGGGGACACAGGAGACATGGGTTCGATCCCTGGGTTGAGAAGATTGCCTGAAGTAGGAAATGGCAAACCACTCCAGTATTCTTGCCTGGAAAATTTCCATGGACTGTAGGAGCCTGGCAGGCTCCTACAGTCCATGGGGGTCACAAAGAGTTGGACATGACTAAGTGACTGAGCACGCATACCGTGAGAATCTATTTTGAAAGCTTCCTTGAGTAATTCTTATGTACTTTGAAGCTTGGGAACTTCTGCTTTATGAGTTTCTTGGACTTTTTACACATAGCTCTTTAAGATTAAATTTTTGGTCTTAACTGTACTTGGGAACCAAAGAGCAAAAACTCTTTTGCAAAATATAGTCAAACTGTGAATACCAAAGAATTTCTGTATTTAATGATACTATGATTGTGTTGAACATGATGAGGTTTGTCTAATCAGTAAGTTTTCATTGGTGCATTAATCTAGTGATTTCTACCACAAGTGAGGCAATATCACTTACAGACCTGAGGACTCTGGAACTAGAACTATGTGCTTTCAGCACCCACATAGCTACTACCTGTGTGGTCTTGAGCAAATTGCTTATCTCTCTAAGGTCTCTGTTTCTCTTCATGTAAAATGGGGAGATAACTAAAACTTTACCTTAGAAGCTCATGTTGGAAATAAATAAAATTACCCCCATAACACTCTGATACGCTGTTAGTCACTCAGTTGTGTCCAACTCTTTGCAACCCTATGGATTGTAGCCCACCAGGATCCTCTGTCCATGGGATTCTCCAGGCAAGAATACTGGAGTGGGTTGCCATTCCCTTCTCCAAAGGAATCTTCCTGACCGAGGGATCGAAGCCAGGTCTCCTGCTTGCAGGTAGATTCTGATAATTGTGCAATAAATGTTAACCATAATTATTGGTGTTGTTGAAAAGAAAGTGCTTAAGAACTTATTCTTCTGTTGTCAAAGAGATGTTCAATTTCTCTTCTTCACGTTAAGACTTTCTGCTACTGTACTTCTGAAATATGTTCAGAGTTCAAAAATTTAAAAAGCTGGTCAAACCTTTTTGAAGATATAAAAGCTTCAGATTTGGATTTTAATTCTTAAAGAAAATTCTTGTACTCACTGAATACCAGCTGTAAATATATAGTTCAGAAGGTATTTGATATATGACCATTCACTGAGTTTACCTAAATTATAAAAAGCCCTAGGTTGAAGAATTAAAAGCCAAATTTAAAATACTTCTTTGAAAGAGTTGAATGTTCTTTTTTTTGCATAATGTATTTACCCAAGGAAGCTTACTTAGATGGAGCATCTGGTTTTCAGCACATTCTTGCTTTACACCTATATTTCTAGCTGAAAAGCTCTGAGGTGAAGAGAGGTCAAACGAATTGCCCCACGTCATACACAATGAGTCAGTGATTCAGGCCAGATTGAATCAAGGAGTTTCTTTGGTAGGAGTGTCCAAAAATAAATAGTTAACTGAAAATAAATCTTTATACCTCTGTTTTTAGAGCAAAGAGAAGGGATATATTTGTTATTTTTCACATCTTTATTTAATTTAAATTCCTAAATAAAATAAAAGATATTTCTAAATATAACAACTTGAGCATGACTTCCCAACTCTCTTCCAAAGAACTGATTTTAGGCTGTTTACTGACTATATTGAATTGGAAATACAACAATTCTGTCTAAGAAATTCTGGCCAATTTGCCATCTATCTATCATCTCTCCTCATTTGGAATCATTGTGTTCATTGTTATCGACTATTCGTACATCAAAAGTTGATTGAGCATCTACTATGGTCCATCTGAGGCAGAGATGGATGGGCCCCAGACTGAACAGTTTATCCCCTGTGGTCAGAAACTCCATAATAGCAGAAACACCAGAAAATCAAGATGATGCAGGAGGCTGGGCCCTGCCCAGATAGGAGATGAAAGAGTATATATTCCTCATTCTCAAATTCAAGGAGACCTCCCTGACTACAGATGTGCAGAAAGGCTCCTTGGAGGTCAAAAAAAAGGGGCATCACCTCCATAGTAAGTGATGCTGAGGCAGACTGTAGCTGACTCCCTCCCTGCCCAGGGTAAAGTGATGGGACATTCACTCCCTATAGACTAACAGTCCATGACAAGAATAGCAGAAAAATTAAAGGAAGAGGCTAGGCCCTGCCCAGACCACAGATTTCTCATTCTCAAAGTCAGGAGACACATATGCAGAAAAGCTTCTTGGAGGTCTAAGGGAAGTGATGCCAAGAGAGGCTCATCACCCACAGTCTTGCAGTAGAATTCATCTTGGCTAAGAGGTGCATGAGCACAGAAGGGAGGATCCTGATACAGACAAATACAGACTGTGAAATACAACTATGGACAAATGTTTGATTCACACCAAATACGGACTATGGACCAGGAAAGTCAAGATGACTGGCCAAAGGAAACCCAGAAGAAATGCCCCATAAATATAATTCAAACTGCCACGAGAGTGTGACTCAGAGACTGTCAGTCTCTCTAAAGTCGACCCATGTTTCTATCTACATGTACTGTACTCTTTTTTCCTCTTAAATAATTCATTTGTTTTACTCCTTTCTGTCTTTGTGGGAATCCTTTCCTGCAAAGTTGAAGAGCCAGGGCCCTTGTCACTGACCCCTGGTCTAGTGGCTAGGATCTCATTTTTTCACCACTGCAACCCAGAGGGAACCCAAACTCCACTCCAAGCCACTGCAGGCCGAAGCCACCCGAGATCAATGCAACTACCCATGGACCTCTGCGCTAGAATCCATCTTGGCTAAAAGATGAGCATGTACACATGGGAGGACTCTGAGATATACCAGATGTGGACTCAGAATGAGGGAAAGCAAGATGACTGGCCAAAGGAAACCTAGAAGAAATACTTCATAAAAATAATTCAGACTACCATCAGGGCGAGACTGTCCCTCTCTGAACCCACCTTTGCATATGTCCGCATGCACTGTGCTCTTTTCCTCCTAATAAACACATAACCCCTTTTTGTTTCTATGTGGGAATTCATTTCTACACAGCTGACAGGCCAGGGCCTTGCCACTGACCCCTGTCCCTGGTGGTCTAGTGGCTAGAATCCAACACTCTATTCCTGGCTGCCTGACCTCAGTCTCTGGCTGGGAACCGAAAACCCCGCTTCAAACTGCTGCAAGCTGAGGTCACCTGAGATGTCATCTACAGCCTGACCACTAACCCTCATAGGACTCAGCACAAGTATTAACAGAGGCTCACATGACACATGTCTAAATGCTTAATACTGATGAATTAAGTGGGCAAAGTGTTCAATAAAATTAGTTCCTCTTCCTACCTCAAAAAAGGTACCCTTGTACAAACTTGCAAGGCTTGTTTCAAATTTAGAGTTCACAACACCTCAGCATTTTGTGCCAGAAACAGTCTGAAAACTCACTGCCAGCCCCCATCCACCTGGTGCCAGTGAACTGACTCCGGTCTGACAACCATTTACGTTTGTTTGTTTCCCCGCTCCTGGCTATATCCTATCACGTGATTGGGCAGAGTGCAGGCGTGCACTGATTCTACCAATTTACACATTCAAGCACACGCATCATACCCCAAATCAGGCACCCACTGCACCATTTTTTTTGACCTCTGACTTCCAACTCCAGGGTAGAAGCTTATTCTGGCCCTGAAAATAGGCTTAGTACCAGGGTCCTTCATGCCTGGGTTCAGGGTAGTACTTCCAGGCACCACACCAGGACATCCATGAGGAGAAACTGCTCCACGGTATAATCTGAGCATATCTTTCTTCTATTGTACAATATCACCACTTTCTGTTGTCAACTCAGCATAGGTCCAGTGCTTTAGTCTGATGTGGCCTTGAACATTCCAACCTGACAAGCAAACCTTTCCATGTAAAGTATACTGGGTTAAACAACTTACAGCACTTTTCCATCTCAATACCTTAGTCTGTTTGTCCTTTCTGCTCTTTTCTCACCTTGGTCCAGGTGTAAAAGTTATTATCTCTCCTTTCTCTTGCTTTTAAGTGTTTTTTTGGCTGCACCAGGTCTTATTACAGCATCCAGGTTCTTTGTTGCGGCATGCGGGCTATTAGTTTGCGGTATGTTGGATCTAGGTCCCTGACCAGGGATTGAACATGGGCCCCCTGCATTGGGAGTGCTGAGTCTTATCCATGCCTATCTTTCATATCATACTTTTTCCTTTATAATTTTATAGTTACGCTTTCCTGGTGGCTCAATGGTAAAGAATCCGCCTGCAAGTGCCAAAGACTTAAGAGACACAGGTTCAATCCATGGGAAGGGAAGATCCCCTGGAGAAGGAAATGGCAACCCACTTCAGTATTCTTGGCTGGGAAATCCCACGGATAGAGGAGCCTGGAAGGCTACAGTCCATGGGGTGACAGAAGAAATGATTTAGCAACTAAACAACATTAATTTTATAGTTATGTTTATATATACAGTCTCCTAATTTTGGTTGTGGAAGCTTTGAAGACTAGTCCCATGACATTTATTTACTTTCAGTTCTTTGAAGATAGTTTTATTGGTTTTGTAGAAATCTTGTTTATTCATTGTAAATAAGCTATACCACAAAAGAGTACAAAAAGAGTAAAAACTCAGAAATGGTGTCAGTTTTTTTCATGTAAACACATGAATTGATGAACAGAAGTTACACAAAGAGGAGCATTTACTTTTTGCAACTCTTTTTTTCATTTAACTGTTTTGTGTTTTCAGTTAATGATTTAGAGTCCTTTTAATGACTGTGTATGACTCTATACTAATAATATTTTTGGAATATATCTAACCAATCTCTCTTACTTGATAGTTTATTCTGTTCTGTCTTATCTGTTATGAAAGCACTGAAGACATGACCTTCATTTAAGATCTTTTCAGGTATGTACAAGTGACCCCTTTCGATAAATTCTTAAAACTAAGGTTTCCATATAATATCAAAGGAATTGTTTCACTCACTTTTATGTCTCTTGGAGCACTGGGTAAAAAGCATTAAAAAACAACAGATATTTCATAAATATTGACTGAATGCATTCAAGAGTAAATTCATGATTTGTTACTTAATATCTATTTACGTAACTCATCTAATCCAGTATTGTGATTAGATGTTCTGGAAGGAGCCAATCCAGAACTATGCCACCTTTTCACACAGAAAAAAAATTCAAAAAAAAGAAATAGTAAGGCATGAAATAAATAGAGTGAAAGATATTTGCCGTGAACATTACAAGTGTTTATTTGTTCTTCCTTCCCAGCAGTGCTATGAGAAGCTAAAACTAATGTCATTGCATCCATTTTGCAGAGGAAGCATTTTACCATTCAGACAAACTATTGACCTGGGGCCATGGGACTTACAGTAAGGAGAGCCTCACATTTTTTCTTGCCACCTCCCTCCCCCTCACCGTGTTGTCTTAAATATGCCCCTCTGACTTTTAGCTAAATAACAGTTTTCCACCATTGCATCTTAATAAAGAACTCTGAGTCAGGAACTGGCTTCCTAGAATAGCTGTTTGTACGGAGGATTCTCTTTACCAGGAAACATCAACTGGAGAAGACTAACAAACTTTGTTTCTTCAGTGACCTCTAACTGACCAGTTACACCTGAGCATGACTAGGCATCTTACTAAGAAACCTGCTTTGCCTTTTTTCCTGTTGGTGAAGACCGCAAGTTTGTTGAGAATTTTATACCTTGTTTAGATGAGGAAGGAATGTGCCCTGCTGACTTAAACACATGTAGTTCACTTTAGAACTACCCCATTTTTTTTTTTTATTAATCCTTAGCACCAAGCATACTGCCTGGACCAGGATAGACTGACATGCATACATATATATACATATACATACATATATATATATATATATAT